>JAOXNN020227204.1:0-13411 GCA_028571205.2 Hydropsyche betteni
TATTGGAATCTGAATGGAATCTAGTTTGAATCGTTTTTAATGAAAATATTAATATGTTGGAATTGAATAATAATATGTATACTTGAGATATCATGAAATATCTGAAAAAATTATCACATAGAAAACCAAACATAGCGACACGACTCTAATAATATATTTAAACAAAATAGTTTACGACTTAAAAATAATCAAATTCTGAACACGGATGGATTTACAACTTCCTGAAAATTCGCAAAACCAAAATAGCATATGCCCATAAAAAATCTCATATACAGAACGCACAACAACAAAAAATCCCTCTATTTTCCCCGAGCATTAATCAAACCGCACAAAGAACACTTCTCAATAACAAAAACGACAACCTCAACAAAACCAGAATCTCCGGATCAATAAAATTTGCATACCGATGCATTCGCAATCGTCCCACGCAACATTGCATAACTTTCAACCAGGCAACATTCACACACCATCATCAACATCAACAACACGACAAAAGCCCACCAATTGGCCACGTGCAACGAACCCGGCATCGAAAAGTATGACTCGCGCTATTGTTACAACGAAACGGGTAACACCAACGGCCCAATGTCGCCAATTCCTCTCGATAAGGCGGAACTTTTGAATTCGCCCGCGCACTTCCAAAAGCCGTAGATTTTCGCGTTATTTCATAATTCGAGATTTGCATAAGAGCGCGGTAGTGTTTTCGCGCAAAGGTCGATCGTCGATCGGATCGTGTCGAACTTGAACTCGGCTCGTTTGCATGAGAATGTTCTCGATGAGGTCGACCGGTGGTTATTTACACCGGAAATGTTGAAAATTCGCGAGAGTACGGAAAAAACCGCAATGAATTTTGCGATTGCGCGTAAATGATCGGTTATTTTCGTCCTCAAAACGAAATCGTTGCCGAGAACCGTTTGATTTCGCTTGAACTGTGATTTTTGTGTCTATAAACTCTCTAGGACGTTTGTAATTAATTATTAATTATGCATCGTTCCGTATTTTCATAGTTGGTATTTTGACCTTTTAGATTCTCCTTTCCGTTGATGAATTGTCCTACTCCCTTTGTGTAATGAAGGTATATGTTAAGTACATGGCATTGATATCAAAACAGTTGTGCAAACTCGCACAACTATTTAGATAAAATATAGATAAAGTTTATCGTGACTCTGCAAAACAAACTCAAGACGAAAATCTTTTCGAAATGATTCATTTTCCAAGAAACGAAAACGCAGTCATCCCGATTCCGAATAATATTATTTTTTTCAACACCTGCGATCAAAGATATGAGCCGTTATTATTTTTTCAAACGATTCAGATTAAGCCGCAGATGCGTTTTGAGATATTTCAAATATCAACACGAACAAATATTTTTAACAAAACAAAACACTCGATTATGATAGTAACCTCTGAGACTATAAAAAAGAACACGAATGACCGAATAGATAAAATCAAGATAGAACGAATCTGTTGAGAATCACCCGAGAGACCTTCGTTCGGCTTGAAACGAAAATATTGAAATCGAACAACAACAAAAAAATAACGATTTCGCTTTCATTATCCGTGTCTTTTGAATTGACCATTTCGTGACAGCGAAGATGCGTAAAGCGAATTAGACGATACAAAAATGAAAGAGTGTAAAGACCTTCACTGCGCGAAGCGAAAACGTCGAAATTGAATATTGACAACATAAAAATTGACGACTCATCATAATTGACTTTTGTTATCCGTGTCTTTCGAATTGACCATTTTGTGACGGAAGAGCATGAATGCGCACAAATGGCCGCCAGTTGCCCGCTAAGCGCCAGACAACGAAAACCCAACTTGCACACGCTTCGTCCTATTTGCGTTGTTATCTGTTGGCATTAAAATGGCGACCCGTCGAAAGGTGAGCGAATTTCCTGCTATTGGCCCGCGTCGGCCTGGCTAATTGACGGGGACAGTTGTCGTTGGGTTATGTATCGGTGGTCGGTACTTTGCTAAAATCATCTCGGTGAGGTGTCCATTGGCATGGCGATGGCCTCATATAAATAATGTCCGTTCGTAAACAGCTCGGGAGGAATAATCTGAATTCTTATTGTGCATAAAGTAAACAGATTCTTAGGAATCGATTGTTTGTATGATGCCAATCAAAACCAATCGGGAAAAGTTGGGTTCTTTGTATGAGTGTTGGAATTTTAAGAATGAAACCTTTCGACTATTTTCATGGTAAACAAATATCATATAAATCACCGTTTGTTTACCGTTTATGTTAATTTTTTATCGATAATATTGAAATAATAATTTTTAGTTTTAGATTTAATTTTTATATAATCGTGATATTTTTTTATAAAATATGATTTATAACAAAACATATATACATAAACATAAATATTATACGACACAAACATAAATAAAGAATAGGTTTGAATGTCATGATGTTATGTTATCTATTATTTGCATTGAGACATTGTTAGGTATGTAAGATTATACAATGTATGAAAATATTCTTCGATAACACGAGTCGATTTTATTAATATGGCATAAGTCCATTTTCAAAAAAAAACTAGTTAATGTTCATGTTGTTTATATCCAACCAAAAAATACATTAATTAAATTTTTCTAAAAATAGACTTGTATCGCATTTCAAACGGATCATATATCAAATAAAATTTCACAAAAACGAATCATATTTATTCGAATTCATCAAATTTATAATTTGAAAATCGACCATTTACTATCGAAAAATATGTTATAGAAATATTATTATGATTAAATCAGTTTTTTTAATGATTTCAAACGTGAAAAACATAAAATGATACTTCTAACATACCTGGCTCATCAAAGAAAGAGTCGATGACCAAATGCAACGTTCTGCTGGCACCAATGTCCGTCACACCCCTTTGTGACATGTTTGTTTTTCACAAAACTCAAAATAAACTCAAAAGAAAAATCAATCACAGATCGTTAGATATCCACTGACAGATGCACACAATGTTACGTATAATTTCGATCTGAAACGTGAATTATTCATAACGACACTCGTGTATTTTGCGATTCGATGTGCAAACAAACACAACGCGACGCGACACTGAAGTAAAAAATCGAAGCGATAAAAATGAACTGAATTCGATATCTTCACGATCCGAGTGCATGGTTGATATTTTCGTACAATCTCGGCCAACTTATCGAATGATATTTTATTTTTTTCTTAGATTCAAAAGTGGCACTTTGTAAAGTGCTCGAATTTTCGCATCGCGTTTACGGTAAACACGCGTTAGGAAAGAAATAGGTGAACACGTTTAATTTTAACGCTGGCAACACTCCAAATCGATTGGATGATTTCAAATTTAGACCGCGATATTTTCGAATTGCGTGCCTACCGATGCGGATATTTGGAAAAACCCGCAAATCATCAATATCAACAAAACGAATTTATTGCGAAATAATTCCCATAAACAAAGAAGCACTCTTTTCAATTTAAATACACAAACCGACTAGGTTTCTTACGAAATTAAATCGCGATGAGAAATCTGAAATAGGGAGGCCAAATTTATGGTAATTTTCAGTTACCGGTAATCCGGTTAGTTGAATTTTGTATAAAAACCGAGAAAACTCGGAAAAAATGATGGAAAATCAAAAATAAAACCGTAAACTTACACAATTTGGAATTTCTTCAAAAATATTTTTTTAAACAAAACAACAATGTTTTTTTCAAAACATTCGAAACAAAAAAAAATATTTACTAGTAAAAATTAAAAATTACTGAATTATTATTTGGACCATTTACCAGTTAACCCTTTGTGTCTCAGTGGTGCCGTGGAAGAACCTGCATTTCATCACTTTTTTGCCAGCATCCCAGCGATTCCATTTCGACACAAAAAGTTAACGAAATAATAAAAATTTCCAATGAACGCTAAATGACTCTGCTAACGCTAAAATCGAAGTGGTGTGGAAATGGAACCGCTGGGATACTAGGAAAAAACAATGAAGTAGCGATTCCGCCACAGCACACTGGGACACAAAGGGTTAACCGGTTTACGGTGATGACCTCCCTAATTCGAATATCTCGCACGCACATGCAAATTGACATACATAATTGCAATGTAAACTAAAGCTAAATTTTAAGTAGATTGTAAATGAACTGTTTCATTCACACCAAAGATTACATTGAAAATATACCCTAAATGCTTTTTAGACGACTTCAAAATACATATGTAACAAAGTTCTAGAAAAAGAATCGAATATTTTTACAGTTTGAAAATAAAAATAAATACGTATTATTGCGCCACAATGGTAAGATCGGAACTATACAATTATAATAATTAAATGAAAATTTACGACATATATTCAGATGAAATTTCCATCCGAATATAATAACAGAACCTATCTTCAATTTTTACGCGAGCCCCATTCATTTTACGCGTCAAACCACTGAAACATACCTCCCGCGTAAAACGAGACATGCCAAGTATACAATTATAGTTATTAAATGAAATTTTTGACGTATATTCAGATGAAAATTCCATTCGAAAACACCGACAGAACCCATCTTCAACTTTTACCCGATCCCCATACATTTTACGCGTCATACCCAACACATTTCCCGCGTAAAACGAGACCTGTCAAGATCAAAGAAAAGCACATCATCAATCAATACTCCAAATGACCGAAACCGACTCGATTCCACATACGAAAACAACAACCCCCGCAACGCAACAACAGACCCGTCAAACCGCCCACACGTCGGCAACCTGTTGTCGCCCTGTTACGCAACGCGCGAAGGCTACGAACCGGTCAACCCGACAGTCGCGCACTCGCCAACTGGGCAGGACCCGCCGAAGGTTCTGCCGGGAGCGGGCGACAATCGCGGCCTCGGACAATTGGCGACTGAGCGGCTGAACATCGCGGCCTGGCACCGGCTCGCGTGATTTTTCAGCGCCAGCGCCGCCGCGACGGCCATTGTTATCTGGCGGCGCGACGCCGTCGCCACGGAGATGGGCCGAGGGCATGGCCGGATTTCGGAGGTTTTCAGACTGCGGGGAAATATGGCGCGAGTTTTCGGTTTGAATCGTGCGCGGTCGAAGTATCGATCGGAGTTCGGTTGTTGCGATTGTGGGTATTTTTAGATTGTGGTGAAATGTTTTTCTTTGGGAATGTGCGCGTTTGTTGGCGCCTGAAGTGTCGTTTGACAAAGGTGATTCAACTTTTTGTTTTATTTTTTTTTGTTGTTGAACAAAGGGTTTATTGTGTTTTTCCGTTTGACTTCGATCCGTCTTGTGATCAGCTTTCCATAATCAATTTAAAAAATACAAATTTTCAAAAGAAGAAGTCATTGTTCTGTATAAAACGTCATGATGAGTATAAATGGAAATATAATTTAATATCGATCGCATGTGGTTGACATTTTTATTTTCATCAATTGTCAAAATAGAATAAATGGTTTGACGAAATCATTTGGCATGAGATAGTTTCAGAATTCAACTCGTTAAAAAGTATATTCTCATTCAGCGTCGTCATTGTATGTAACTTGAGTACGTCTACTTCTGAACAAAGACATTCCTAGTTTTTCAATTTCTTTTCGTTATAAAGAACTCTTTTCACCACCGCCTATTTCACAAATTTCATCCAACCACCTTTCCATTATCACCACATAATAAAAATAAGGAAAAAATATACGAACTTTCAATAGCATCGGGAAGTTCTTGTCCTGCAGCATCATCGTGAATGCATATAAATGGAAACATTATTTTTAACTATGTACATATATTCGAAACAAAGAATGTGTTTGAGATTCAAAATGGATTACGCCATTGCATATAATAATGTTGAAACATTTATAGAAATTAATATTTAACACCCTTGCGACATACAAATTAACACTTACAACACAGAGGTCACGAATATGAATACACCTCTAGCATGTATAACATCATTTTTATGAATGAACGGAACAAACACGTGGCATTATCGAAATCGAAAGCACACTTCTCAGGCGACACCGAAAATAAAGACCGCCTACCAAAACGTAGGCAATCCGGAGACGTCATTAACATTATTATTGCCCCAATTGGCCATAACACGCAAATCCTCGACGAGAACACGCAATGTCGCGTTTTGCGTCGCCGACAATATCCGCACTTGGGACACCTCCCTGCGACACGAGAATTTATCGATCCTGACCCTGTGCGAGCTGAAAATGTCCGCTGACCCAAAAAGTTGATGGATTTCAATATTGAGCACCTGAATAGGTCGGAAAAATCAAGCCGGTAAAAGAAAATGGGTTGAAAATCGCCGGAAAGCCTCCGTGGCGATAAAAGAAAACCGCCGTTTATCGATCTCGTCCAGAAGTGATGTGTCAATTTTGTATAAGGAGAATCGGAATCATGTGAATTTCTGGTCCAAAGTCGTCAAATCGGAACATCAAGCGCCCGTATAAGTCGAGAAAATCACACTGAAAAATAAAATCGCCAAAAAATCTCCGGTTACTGATCTCGTTCTGGAGTTATGTGTAGATTATGTATGTGAAAAATCATAATTGAGCCAATTGCTGATCCAAAGTCGTCAAATCGGAACATCGAGCGTCCGCATAGGTCAGAAAAATCGCGCCGATAAAAGGAAATCGCCGGAAAATCTCCGGTTATCGATCTCGTGCGCGAGCGATGTGTCGATTATGTGTGACGAAAATCGAAATTTTCAGGTGATGGGTCGGCGTTTGTGTTTCGATATGTTGCGTGGGTTTTTGGTCAAATTTCAGCGATCGTTGTCGATTTCGAATCAAGGAAAATGTTCGCGTTTATTCAGCGATAGTACATACGATTTGACATTTGTGCGGCATCGTGTCGAAACGTCAAAGCAACTTCCATATGATCGTTGTTTTGAATATTGTTGCGTCGTCACGCGACTACCGTATCATCGTATCCAAAAAAAGACGATGCTCAAAACTTTCTCAAATAAACATATCATAAAATTTTCAACGAAACATTATGAAAAAGTGTACTGAAACGAAATTTTTATAGAGAAATCATTATAACTGACCATTGAGGATCGAAGGCGACTTCCTGGGATGGCAATCGGCATCCTGCCCAGTCTCCGAATCGACATCGACATCCACGTCGAAGGAAAACGGGAATTTTTCAGTGGAGCCGACCGTAGGGGTGGACATCTCGCGCCCCCAATGCGCCACTCGACACGCCGCCCACGCCACACACTTATCGACCATAACGTTCACACTTTGCGCGCAGGCTCTATGCTTGTGTGTTTTTTTTGAGTTTTCGCGCTTTTTCGTGTGAGAATGGTGATTTGAATGCTACTTGAAAATAGATCGACAAGGTATGAAGTTGTGTTTTTAGATTGGTAAATCGTGTAATTAAAATTTTTGGTTGTGTTGATTTTTATGTCGTTCACTGAAATATGAGATGAAAATATAATATGAAATATTTTTTAAGTATCTTAACACTTTACCAACCGGCTATTGAAAATGCTAGACTTACGCCGACGACCGCACGTTTTTGCTCAAAACTGCATTTTTCAGCGCAACCTATTAAAATCGTCATAACTTTTTTATTTATTAATAAATTTTGACAAAACTTACAGAAATTATACAATACGAATGTATTCAAATGTTGATGAAAAGAAACGTACGTTTTTTCAATTAATTTAATCATGAAATACATACAAATAATTTTATAGAAGATAATATTTTAAAAAAGTTGAAAACCACTGACAGTACTTAAATTTATTTTATCTTAGGTCTAATAAGTTACGCTAAATTAACACATGAATCAGATCATTTTACAAAAGCTAATATCAAAAAAAAAATACGAAGTTTTTAAATGATCGCTATCTCTTGAAAATAAAAATAGATGAATATATTTTATCATTAATTAATTTTTCATTAATTTTTCCTATCATCTTTTGTCGAAATTTCGAAGTATGAAGAAAGCGTAATCGTATATTGACGAGCTAAGTTGGACGTATTTGAGGACGCGACGTTCACGTCCGCGGTCATTGTACAAAAGAATTGGAGGACGCAACGTTAGCGTCTGCGGTCGGTAAAGTGTCATCGGCAACGAAAGTGTTACCATATTGACATAAATATTTAAACAGTATTAAAAATCAAAAGTATGGTCAAAAAATGACCTTCGATCATAATTTTTAATTGTTTCAAGTATAATGTTCTCAATGTTTCTTAAACTGATTGTTTTAGAAGCGTTCATCTTTAAAAATATTAAATTATATATTCCATTGCACAATTCAAAAAACTGAATCAAATTTATGCAATAAAATTTTCAATTAAATCATATGAATTAAAATTGGGATGGTGTATAAAATCAATAATTATACATCCACAAATAAAACCAACGCATTGTCTTAAAAGTAATTTATTTGAATGTAGCGATTGGCTTTGAATGATACATAACAATATAATAACTTAACGATAGTATATTTTGACTAAACCATACTGTATCATTTCTACATACAGAGTTGCTGTTTAACTCTCTTGGTTGATGGGGTCCAATTTGGGTTCATCGAATTTGAAATTGGGGAACTGAGTCATGTCCGTTCCTGAGCCACCGCCGTAAGCCTTTGCCAATTTTTCTAATTCAGCTTTAAGTTCACGTTCAGTGTCAGGAGAGGGATCGACCATTTTACCGCCACTGAAATAATACAAACATTATATTTACTGTAAAACGGTTTTTATAACGAAATTTCAATAAAAAATTTCGTATATCAGTGTAACATTACTTAATGGAATAAGTAATTTTAACCCATCGAATTGATGCTTAAAATTTGCTTTCAAGATTGTTATTTTTATCATTATTTAAAGCTAATTCACTATATATAATATAACTTTATCATAAGAACTAACTATTATTTCAAGAACGAGTCATAGAATTATGAATGAAAATTCTCTAATACATACTACGAACATTTGTATTTCTGTTAAATCAATACTGTCAAAGGCATTATGATAAGTGTTTCGATAGACATTTATAAACTGAGTGCAAATAGTATAATTACATTTTCTGGTATAAAAAATCATGAATATGATATCAATAACATGAATATGATGAAAACATACGCGCTCTTCTGTTTGTATTCTCTGATTTTATCGACGAACAGTTGTTGGATGGGATCGCTGATTTTCTGCATAGCAGGTGCCATCAGTCCCAGGTTTCTGCGGATGCTGACATTGGAGACCACAGCCCGAAGGCTCGAGAATACTTGACGCTGCATCTAAAACATTAATTTTAGTCTTACATAACACCCACATATAGGTTATCTTTCCGATTTCGGGCGGCGAGTTTGAAGTGTTTTATATGGATAATTGTAGGAATAATTAATTATTAGACCTTATTTATGTGATAAAAACGAATAATAGTTTAATTGATTGACAGTCTGAACTAACCTCTGTATGGCAGACGAATCAGCGATGGCGACGATCGACTGTCAGTTTTGCCAACACTGAAGAATTGATATTGCAGAATTATGTTGGTATTGCGTGAAAAATGGATTATGAGAGCTTTTCGTGTGTAATTATTCTGTTAGGTAACCGGTTCGAAACGATACTAGCTCATACGACGCTAGCCCACACCGATAGTAGAACACACGACACTAAAACACTGAGCGTAGAACACAATCTACGAAAAAAAACCTACATAGTATGATTAAAGTAAATTATAAAGCATTGATTGGATCATTTAACCATCATGTAGTCTTCTAATTAACCTAAAACATGTGTGTACTACTTTTGGTGTATTCCAGTGTCGTATATGCTAGTGTCATTTTGGCACCTAAGTATCATCTAGTTAAGTAGACAGATAAACACTTGATAGTTGAACATAGCGACAGTTAAACGCTGATATTTATTTTAATTTGATTTTTAAATTATAAAAATTAACTAATATTTTTCTTTCATACATTATTATCTTTATACTTTTGAAAGCATAACTTTATAACAGAACCATAACCAAATCTATTTTTTATAACAAATTTATATAAACATTATAACTATTCTTTCATATTTTTGTTACCTTTAACCGATATCCTTTAACCTTTAATATAACCTTTGACCAAATATCTATTATTTTAAATTCATTAAAAATACTCGATTTTGAATTTCAAACAAATACAATAGACACCTTTTTTCTACTCCATTATATAAAACTCATGTAATCATTCTAATCCAAACACAAAATAAAAAATACGTTCTATCATAACATCGTACCCCATAATAATCAAATGTGCAACGATCACCACCTAATTTCGCATTGTATAAAATTGAAAATCTTTAATTTTGAATATCAAACAAATACAATTGACACCTTTTTTCTACTCCATTATATAATAACCCATCTAATCATTCTAATCCAGACACAAAATAAATAAAAAACTCATTCCATTATAACACCATACCCCATAATAATCAAAAATGCAGCGATTACCGACCAATTTTGCATTGTATAAAATTGACAACCTTTAATTTTGAATTATCATAAAAATGACGGAAGTTCGCGACACATTCGCACATAGAATTCTCAAAGACACATCATCCACAAACACGTTTCAAAATAGGAAGATTCTGTTTTGAAATATCTCTAAATCGAATTCAAATGAGCAATGAATATGAATTGCAACGCACGATGGTCATTATACATGCGGTACACACTTTTCATATGTTTTTTCATGCCGGGAAAAACCTTAATTTAGTAATATTGGAAAAAATATCATTGTATATATTTTTTAGATCAATATATATTTTTTATTATTCAATAGATTAATAATGTGTATTATAATTACTCAAATTAGCATTGATGCTTGTTTCAAATGTAATTTTCATGGCAAACATTTCTATTAAGCCCTCTTGATTTTTGTCAGTTATCAAGTAGGCGTCATCTTCATTGTTTTCATGGTCAACAACACCAACTATAAAAATTATCTCACGGTTGCGGAGATGTCATTTGCATAATTTTAATATATTATATTAAAAAAATTCGAATTCGATCATTACATATAGAAATCGTAAATTTTTTTAAACAGTTAAGTCCTCGATTATGATAATTAAACATTTTCCTCATTTAATTGTGAAAATAATCAGCGAATTTGCCATTCAAAAATTTTTTCTATGAAAAATGTCAATGAATCATATAAAACAAAAAATTTAAAAAAATATGTTTTTTTTTTGTATCATTCCTTACTTTAAAAACATCTTAACTCAAAAAAATATTCAAATATTTTCCATTAAAATAAAATGTAAGCATCTTAAATTTTTTTTTCAATCGCTTTATTTACAAATGAGCATTACTTATATCTTGTTTTCATTTTATTCATATTAGAATATTAGATATGTATTAAAGTTCGAAATCATTCAAGGTCCACTTTTCCGAATACGTTAAGTGTCATCATCACATATAAAATAAAATGTTTCCGACATTCTCGGATTCATTCAGTCTCCAAAGTCAATAACGTTCGCGCGCAACAATAATACTGTTTATCCGGTTTCGAGTGGTCGTTTTCGTGTTTTATTCCGATAGTTTCAGTGAAGTTGACAGTGCCATGATTTTCAAAAGAATCTTTTTGACTTTATTATTCATTGTGTTGATTAATAACTGCAGTGTTTGCGGATATCGGAGAGGTGCCGACGAGCCCTTTTTGAATTTCGCTCGAAGTATTATACGGCTCGTGTCGACAACATGTAATAAATATTTCAAAATTTTAAATTATAATAAATATGTGCATAATTTTCTTTTATAAGAATTAATAAAATAATTCGTGGAATTTCTTTTGTCACATCGAAAGGGACGCAAGTTTTTTTTTATTAGATCCATGTTTTTAAAATGAATAATACGTACGCTTTCATATAATGAAAATTTTAATGTATAAGGAATATGTGCATAAAATTTTTGATATATGTATTATATTTATGTTCATTTTCTTATAATGAAAACTTTTAACGATGAAACAACTCTTGGTTAGTACTGATAATATTATATAAAGTTTTCATTAAAATATTTGAGTGAATATTTTATCTAAAAAATTTTAACTTTGAAGATAAGAGATGTCGTTTAGTCATTTCTACATTGAAAATAAAGTTTCTTCCACTAATCATACAAATAATGGTCCATTCAATCAATTTCGAATTTTATTCTCATTTGAAAATCTTTTACAGGTAAGGTCGTCAATAGAATGCAACACAATCTTAACAAAAACGAGATAAACTTCGATCGATTAAACATTCTTCATTTCTATTCGAATCAATTTTCTACTTACCAAATGTCGAATGCGTCAAAATTATTACTTCAAACAACAGAATTTAATCCTGCTGCTCCGACAATTATTTTCATTCACGGATTCAACAATTTGCCTGACGAACCAATAATGAAACAAATGGCAAGAAACTATCTGAAAAAAAACTCAAACTTCCTCTCTTATGATGTCAGTGATTATACAAAGTCGGATTACTTTAAATCAGTGAGATTAGCACGACCTTTAGCGAAAATCCTTTCAGATTTCATTATGGAATTAATTAACGAAGGAATGGCGGGGACTCAATTGCATCTAATTGGATTTAGTTTAGGTGCACAAATTGCTAGTTTCACTGGAAAATATTTAAAGGATAATGAAGTCAAACTTTCAAGGATCACTGGATTGGATCCTACAAGCGCTTGCTTTTCCCTAAGCCAAGATGAAGCTTTGAATAAAGACGATGCTGAATACGTTGACGTCATTCATACAAGTTTGATTAGTTTCAGCGATGTCTCAATGGGCCATGCTGATTATTATATAAATGGGAGATCAGGAATCCAACCTGGTTGTTCTCCGCTCGACATACCATGTAATCACGGGAAAAGCCTAGAAATGTACACTAAATCTATACAAGACCAATATAGTTTTCCTGCTAAACAATGTATTGGACAACTGAGTTTTTTCAAAAATACTTGTATAGGGAAGATTACTGGAATTGCAGGTCATGCGTCTAGTCCAGACAGTCGAGGAATGTATTATGTTAAAGCAAATTTTAATTCACCAAATACTTTTACACCTAAAAATTTTACTTGAAAATGGTATATTTATAAAAGATGTGATATTTTAGTACAATTTTTTTACAATAATTTTATATTTATTTTATTAAGACAAGAATAAAATAATAACCAATTACTTTGTGTATCATTATCAGATTTTTATTATATAGAAGAATTTTACAAATACAGGTATACATCTATCTTATTGACAAATGGATTGTAACAATCCAAGAATATAACTTCCTAAATCTTCATCTTGATTAGTCCAAGAAACATACACACTTTTATTAACATCATCTTCTCCTTCGACTTTAATGAGAACAGATTCAACAGATATATTACTGTCAGTCAAATGAATACTCCAAGCAGGTAATCTATCAATAAGTAATTGTAGAAGCTTTTGTGCAGTT
>JAOXNN020227223.1:0-13407 GCA_028571205.2 Hydropsyche betteni
GTATTGCATAAGTCAATAGAGACACTTTCATAAGCATGATATTATAGACGTTAAGTGTATACGCATAAAGACCATATACGCATGGAGAATAATTTTATAGACGCAAAAAAATAATCGTATCGACGGGTCGATTATTTTAAAGTCACGAGCGTCATCATGACGAACAGACAGACAGACAGACAAATTCGCTATTATATATAGGAGATATAAAAAAAATATAGATAGCGATTAAATTAAATTGCGAATTTATAACGAAGCAAACTTTATAGTAAAATATTCAAAACAAAAACTATTCAATTAAAAAAAAATATACAAAATAGACCAAAACACTCAAAAATTTTAAAAATTCATCGGATACCACACAACTGACACCTCACTCAAAAAAAAAAAATGTTGAAAAACGCCATAAACGAGCGTGGCATGTTCGACGAGTGGGCGGGCCTCCGCCCCCCGGTCGCCCAGCCGGGGCTCGGGCAGGGGTCACCGGCGGAGGGCGCATGCGCCCCCTGCGCCCCCTGGGCCCCCCGGGCCCCCACGTATGGATCGCGGCTCGGCCTCGGCCACAGTGCGCTCCTGGACCTAGGACAGGCTGCACCCCTGGCTGGCTCGAAGGTCGGGACAATAGCCACGCACACGCACCCTTTGACTACCCCTGCTGTTCGGAGGTGAGAAAGTTTGGAAAGTACTTTTTGTTGGTTGGGTCGGTGTGGAAATTTTGTTTGATGGGGTTTTTTGGGAGTTTTTTTAGTTGTTTTCGGAGTGGTGATATGTTTGGTAATAGTCATGGATTGGAATGTGTTTTTTTATAAAAACGATATATATTTTTTTTAATATAAGTTGTGTGATTTGAAAATTGTTGCATTATATATTTTTTGTTTTGGAAGTAATTTTTTTGTGTCTCAAAAATTTAAACGTATTTGAACGTTGTTTCAAGAATGCATGTTGATTTTTTTCGACCTGAAAGTTTACTATTTGAATTTAAATATTCATGTTTGGGCTCGTACAAAAAATGTGATAACGATACCTTTGGGAATCGCATTTCAACGCTATTTGTATTCAACATTTTTTAACAAAAAACAAAACTTAAAAACTACTTGAAACGACATATTCATGAAAAACTCATTTCAAATACACATCTATCTACAAGCTGAAATAAATTATTATTATTATTATTATTTTTTATATTATATATACCTAACTACCAATTCACACTAATATTTATATTATAAGTTAACATTTAACAAAAAAATCAAGCGATACTTATTATGATTATTTCTTAAATGAAAAACCTAATATCTTTGAAACTATTATATTTATAATATTCAGAATTTTTTTTTCGAATATTTTTTTTTATATAAAAAATTAAAAACAGTATCAAATTTAAAAAAAAATATAACGGTTGCATATTACGAAAAAAAAATAAATTTTTTTTTACAAAAAATTAAATAAAAGAGCAAACCCCACTGGTTGGTCGCATCTTTTTACGCTTACGTATAGTGACGCAGCTCGTGGGGCCTTTACGCGTTTTCATTCACGCGACGCAAGCACAACAATGGAAAACCCACGCTTTTCCCGCCGGAAAATGCACGAATATTTCCGCAATATTAATAACGCGAGACGCAATATTGCGCGCCGTCTTTGTAATATTTCAGCGTCGCGGAAACAAATCGAGTTTTGCCGATTTCGCGACGGCCCCTCCCCTTTTTTCGCGCGTTTTTTCGACGCAAAAGTTCGGGTTTTTGCGGGTTCGCGTGGGACGCTTTGTGAGAAAGTTAAATCGGATCACAAAGGCGGATTTATGGGATTTTTATGGATGGACTTTTTCGGTGGTTGGGAATGATGGATTGGGATTGGGTCTCGTTGCGTATTTTTGAATTTCCATTAAATATTATAATATTTATCGGAAAAAATCTTGGTCGATGGAATAAAAATGTTTAAAAGTTATTCGAAAAGATTCGTTTCATTCAAGTAAAATTTAAGTCGCACGAAGTCCGTCTCTGAACTCCAGGGGCTCATTTGGGGACTTTATTTTCCCAGAGTAGTAATAAACTGTTTTTATTTACGTTTCTTTTTTATTGCTAGAATAATTTGTTCGTTCTATATAATGCGTCCATGACCTATTTAATGTGTATTTGCGCAACTCTGCGTTTTCCTTGACTTGTAAAACAAAACTCGGTCACAACCGATCGACTGTTGGTGACCCCTGACCCGGACCTGGGACAAAGCTTGTGCAACAGCTAGCAATTTCGATTTTCAGAGATATACAGGGAATTTTTTAGTATTTTATTTATTTCCAGGGGTAAAGTAACTTTATTTTGCTTTTCTCAGATCGCATATAGTGAAACTATTTAATACTAATGCTTATATTTAAAATTAAAAAGAATAAACTTATACAATTTTGTATTCATCATTTATTTCCTAAGATTAATTTTATACATTGATAGTTAATCTAATTAATTTTGTATTCAAATTTAAATCAATTGAACTGGTCAGTTGAAAGAGTAGTGTAGTTAATGTTGAATGTTGAGTATTGTTCTCAAACTATTTAAAAAGCATTGTATTTTTAGTAGGGGTGGTTTATAAACTTGTGACCTTTATACATTATGTCGGCACAGTAATGTATGTATGGCTAGATTAATTTTCCGAGAATTTCGTTTACAAATTAAATATGTATAACACAAACGAACTTTTGCAATTTCGATTACAAATAAGTCTAAACTTGACTACAAGTACACGAAAGTTCATTGTTGAATTTTCAACCACACAATGAATTTTTCGAAAGATTTTTCATGGTATTCTTTATAAACTTAAACTTGCACAAAGATTTAATATTTAATTTTCATGAAAAATTCATTTCATTTCTACAATACGATATTGAATTAAATTTTTTGGATACATATCAATATACATACAATATTACTTTACCACTTTTATATCGAATATACATATCTATGGAAAAGTTCATATAATAAAATAAAAACCTTTTCAACTATTCCTTCACTTCAACATTCCACATTCCGAGAACCACGAACATTTCAAAACCACACACAAACAACATTTAGCAGAATCAATAAAAAGCCTTATACTAACATAACAAACAATCCAAAATAAACCTGATACGTATAGGAAAATCCACTTAAGGTTAGGCAATTTAATACATCTTAGTCCGTCGGTTACACGACGTATCAATGTTTAATTTACGAAAATGGCTGACGTTGACAACGAGCAACACGCTTTTAGATTATTCACATGTTATTAAAGCCAAGCTAATGGAATAATTTGTAAACGTCAAGTAATTAACTAGCAATGGAATAATTTTGGAAGACTTCGGGTTGATGTCCTGATGAGACGGAAAAGCGGTTGATGAACTTTCTTAAAGTTCTGTCTTGTAAATTTGATGTTTTTTATGGTAATTTGATAAATTGTATTCGGAATGGTTTGATAAAGAATTTTGTCATATTAAACGTAAAAAAATATTGATGATGTTTTTTATATGTAAAATATTTGCAGATTTTTTTCTTTATTCAAATCTCGTTTTTTTCGTAAAATAAAATAGGTAATAATTTAACTGAAAGAAAATTTAAAAATTTATCGATCAAACATGACTAGACTTGTTCAAAAGTGCCCTGTAAAACTTAAAATATGTTACATAACAGAGATTGCAAAGTGAGGAAAATAGGAAAATTGAAGTTTTTACTATTATATTTTATCGCATATAAAAGTTGCCGACGCGTAAAAAGTTTTCCTTGTGAATCCGCTGTTCTTTCTCACTTCATACACTTTATTCTTATATTTTTATTTACTCAAACATTAAAAAAAAAACAAAAAAAATTAGTTAGTTGAAATTTGAAAATAAACTACGATTCTACCAAAAAATCTACTCCAAAATAAATAATGTTTGTTTTTATGAAACATATCCGAAGACCGATATTTCCTTTTTTTCTATTATATAAAATGAATCATCGATTTGTTATATAAATATTGTACACGTAATCAACTGTATATTATAATTCAATTCACAAAAATCAAAGAAAAATCATTTTTATAATGAAACGATAAAACGAAACGTTAAGTACCTACTCAAATAAATATTGATAAAACTCACCAATAATATTTCTCACATAATAAGCAGTTTTAGTAGTAATACTATATTGTAATCATTCGAATATTTCTTTATATACTATTGTTGAGAAACCAAGTGAATTTGGATCCTCGAATTTTATTATTTTTGAACTCATTTTCACAATATTCTTATCAAAAGCGAACAATGAGAAACACTATACTTAGAAGACGGTATCTTTAACAATTGAGAAACCCCACGACGAACATATTTTATTATACTACAATGAAAAGGCTTCCGAAACCGGAAGACTTTGTTAAACAAAATATGTACCACCCTATCCATATTCAACAGCACAGGTTCGTGAGAAAATTTGCATATCATAAAATTAAAATAGATTGTATACGACATCATGTGAAGCAACTATAAATATTCATAAGAAAAATATTCAAGACGTATCAATTTATCAACGAATTATGACTATTGTTAATGAATCGTTAAAACAATAAAACTCCTCGTTCGTTAAACAGAACCAATTCAAATATTCTCAATTTTCAAATTCGTTAAACAGAGCCAAGACTCTTGACAGAAGTCAAACCAATTGAACGCATTTATTGCAAAAATAGAGTTCAAATGTCAAATGCAACTGTTTAATTTCACAAATTATTTCCAATGAACAAATCCACCATTGTTTACAGATCATTAAGGATCAAGGATATGCAGATACCTCACCGTTTCATGCAAATTATTGTATCCAAAATGTTCCCAGTCGGATGAACGTGTTCGAGGAGTACAATACATTCCGAGAACAATACATTTTGCGGTAAACCATCAAATTTCCTTTACGGTGTGTGAACAAGAACGCTCTCTATTCACCTTCACCCTCACCTTTCGTTAACCTCGATCGATTCGTTCTGGTTTCTTTTCAGTTTTTCAGACGTGCGAAAATCGGTCTATTTTTAAAACCGCTGCGATACAATCGCGGCAATTGCGATTAATGAACGGAGCGTGATAGTGTGATGTTTTACTAATTTGAGGTTTCAGGATTTTTTTCGCGATATCAACTGCCATTTTTCACGTTATTTTTAATTAAAATTTTGTGCATGTAGCTTTTGTGGTTGGTTTTAATTAATTTTGAAATGCTCGGGTTGCAGGTTGCTGTTGTTTTAGATCGTTTTTTCGAAGATTGAATCAAAAATGTGCGGAATACGAGTCTTCGCTTTGGTGGTGATTTTGGCTGCGGTTTTAGCTCCTGCAGCAGCATGGGGAGGACTTTTCAACAGGTTCAGCCCTGAAATGTTGGCCAACATGGGTTATGGAGGTCATGGACAGTACAGAGTCCAACCATACTTACAAGTAAGAAATTTTTTAATATATATATACAAAATATTGAACATATTTTATATACGTTTATGTTTATATAATGTTGTAACCAATCAAATGTTCTTTCATATACAAAGCAATCTTGTTTTATCCAAGATTAATATTTTACTTGCAATACTTCAAAAGTTACTGAGCTATAAACATTTTATATGTTATTACGTAAAATTTACGGAAGCATACGCAAAATTGGTCGTTACTTTTATTTGCTGCATACGAATACTTACATCAATTGAAGCCTGAATATTTTAGAAAAAAAAAATCACGAGTTTCGTTTTTTGTTGTCTTGATAAATCAACGACAATGCGGCTGAAATAATAATTTTCTTGTTCAATTTGGAAAATTTGCTTATATTCAAAACTTAAAACTTCATATGTTAATTAGTGCACGATGTAAACTATGCGGTTTATGTAAAATTTACATTTTCCGCTACCGCCAAAACGGAAGCTCTGCTTTTATACGGAAAATACCTAGTCCTGTACTCCGGTAATTTTCCCGAGATAATTGTTAAATATTTAATTATAAGGTAGAGGTTTTATCACACATTTCGTACGAACAATAATATATATCACCACCATCTACGTGCTAAAAGCTCATTAGCGCATCGCCTACAAACCTATATAAAAATAGATATTTAAGGGATTATACAAACTCGAAAATATTCTTTAGTTCAATATCATAATTTTCAAACCAATATTTATTGTAAAATAAAATTTCAAATTATTTCAACTTCTAAAAGTGAGATAGATGTATAATAATATGTACAAAAATAATAAATAATTTTTTTACATATAATAAAAAAAATCGATCGATGTTGACCCCATATTTCATCTGTAGAAAATGTCGCCAATATAAAACTGGCATAAAATTTTTCTTCGTTGATTTAGTATGCACATATTTTGTTCTTTATCGTGTGAAAAAAGTATTCGGATTTCTGGAATGCGTAGCACGTGTGGATTTATTGTTGTATTGTCGCTTTTTATATGGACTCGATTTCGTGATGGGATGTATGAGAGCCATCATCATACGTCATGTTAAAAAAAAATGACGTTTGATGTATTGTATGCGAAATGGTGACAAATGGATGAAGCCTGTGCTGAATTGACGTATTGTGTTAAAATTTGATCAATCAGAAATTCATGGAAATTGTATTACAAATGGTATGCAATGAAAATTCGTTTTCAGGTGCAAAAATATAACGTTTACCTGCTATTTGTGTACGATTTCATAAGTGTTGTTTCATTTTAGTACGTTTTATAATCGTTTTTGTGTTTTTATTTACGTCTGAAATGTTTCAAATTCAATTGATTTCATTAAAAAAATAATTTTTGATTATTTTTTTATATTTGAAACTCTCTATATACCTTTTTTTCATCGACCCTTTCAAAAGCGAAAGATCGAAGTTTCGCTGTAATTTTTTATTTGAAAATGAAAACTTAATAGTATGATAATACATTACGTATCAAATTGTATAATAAACATCACGATTTACATATATATTTTTCAATTTTTTCCGTAACAGAAGACCATTATACAAATTTAACGATCGAAATACTATTTTCGAACCGATTTGAAAATAATTGACACAACAAAGACGCCTCATTGCCTATTCATAAAAGCGTCGAACCTCCAGAGATTTTCCGCGAGACATCGTTAGTACACCGTGGCCGACATTTTCCATTTATTTTTCAGCGCTTTTATATAAAATATATATCTGTTCTATCTTTAAAACCCACCACTCTTTTTCGGAAGATTCCCTCCAGTATTTTCGAGAAACAAAAGCGAAAAGGGAACACAATGGCACAATGGAGTGTCGTCCATCGTTCCGGCGTTTTGTCATAATGAGAGAGAGGCCACGTCCCGGCTTCCCTCACGGGACTATCCTTTTTTTATCGCATTTTTATGTATTTTTCCTTTTGATCCAACGTAATAAAGGTAGTACCGGATCCGTAGCGTGTCCGAGAATAAGTTTCAGACGTATATCTTTGATGGGATTTGGAAAAAGTCACTGAAATGGCAACGGTCGCGTTGTTTCGGAAAATATCCTACCTTTCTAGGGACGATTTGATTTATAATCTTAAAATATGCTTCCGAAAATAAATTTGGATGTGGGAAGATTAACGATCGACTGAACATCATAAATCAACCCTTTTGATCCTCAAACAAAGACACATCGCAGCACAAAGCCGGGTTACTAAACGCATAATGTCCAAAGTGTGTATAATTGTATATAAGGTCGTTGGTTTCAACAACGATATTATACAGGTCGTTGCCGAAAGTCGAAATGGCTTATGTTAAATATTATTGCGTATTTAGCGTTGGAGGGTTTTGCCGTTTGAAATAATTGCTTTTGGGAATTACGTGTGTTGAGTGATGAGATGAGAAAAAAAATGTGTTTTTCATACAGGTTGGTTTTTGAAAGACTGAAGGGTTTGGAAAAGTCATAACTTGATCATTTTATTTTTTTTACAGATTATAGAGAAACCATTGGAGATTAAAATGGATAAGTATGGTGTCAAGTAATGAGTAAAACTCATTGGGTTTTTCCACTCGAGTAAAATATGAATTATTGAAAGTTATGAAATATTGCCGGTATTTTCTTTGAGAGTGAGCTTAAATAATTGATCTTTCACTAGAATAGAATAATCGAATGAGTTTCAATTGTTACTCAATATCAAATGTAGCAATTTTAATGTCCAAAAGATGCTTTATAATATGTGGAAAAATAAAATAAAAAATATTGAAAATGAACAAGACATGGTTTTTTCAAACCTTTCAGTCTTTCATTGGTCATTCTATACAATACGAAATTATTTATCATTTTTGTTAAATTTTATTTAAATAAAAATGCAGATTTTTTTACTCTACGACAACTCCTTATTGAGTTACCAAGAACTCTTTAGAGATAATCAATTAGTTTATAAAGAAAACATTTAGTGAAAAAACATTATTTAAAACATTTTTCATACTAATTTTTTTTATTAAATCCAATTTATTCCTCTCTCGAGACCCATTAACGTAATATAATAACTTATCGCCAACCAGACTTGAAAATTGAAAATAAAAACGACAATTCAAAAAAAAATTCTAACGCACATTTTTCGATTTTGCGAATCAACGAAATCGCACATCGCCGCGCAATTTCGCGACATCAAACACATAAGCGTTTTAATATTTCAAATTTTCGAAAAGGAAACGCGTGACGCTTTTGCGAAATTTCGAACCGGGCGGGACATTTTCATAATAGAAATCGAATTAAAAACGGCGAGAAATTCGCCCGCGAATACGAGAAAATCCCATTACGAATATTGTGTCGACCTCCCGAAAATAGAAACGTGGAATGAAGCCTTGTTTTTAATATTTTGTTTTTTGATAAATTTCATTTCGCGAAAATATGGCTCGGTCCTGAAATTAAATGGGGCCCTTTTAAAAGTTGCGCTCGTTTTTCAGACGGGAGGTAAATTTGGATTTTTTTTTTTCGTTTTTTGATATTATAAATTCATGCAGACCATTGCACGGGAAAATGCGGTTTTTCTGGGAAAATTATTAAATTAAATAAAGTTGAAAGGTTTGTTTTTTTTTATATATTTGCGTGTTGAAATTTGTGGGTATTGTAAGTGGTATTAATTTGTTGACAGGTTGTGAAAATTTTTCTGAAAATTCATTTGATTAATTGGTTCGAATGAAAGTTATTTATTTTCATATAAAATATAACTTGATAAAAGTATAGGTCAATTTATTATATTCTGAAATTTTCAAGGATCTTTTTAATATATGCACACTTATATGGTGTATTGTTTAATTCATATTTTTTTATGATAATTTTTGTCAATTTATCAAAAAGGACTAACAAAAATATTCAGTCATGCTAAAACATAAATATTAATAACCAATTATTTTCCATATTTAAAATTACTCTTAGGTAGGCATAATTTTCATAAGTTCGTATCATAAAATAAATTAAATTGAGAAACAATTTTAGAATAATACAATATGGAAATATTTCTATCGAAAAAGCTTTTATTTAAAACAACATAAATATTTGTCGAAATTTCATAAACAGAGACCTCAATTTATTTTACATTTACGTCGACCGAAAACTTACAAAATTTCTAACGACGTTTATACAATACCAAATTGTGACGACCCATTTGCATTATCATAAATCATCACTAGACCAACCTTTATACCCTCATATACTTTTACATGGTGAAAAGCACAACAAATTTCAATTTATTTCCACCATAAAAAACTTCATCCCAAAACCGTTTCAAAGTTGGCTGAATAATGCGAGCCCACTAAACTTTAACTCGAGTACACAGTTTTTCACTCACGAAATAAAGCATAGCCTTTCTGAAGGGTCTCTAAAAATCTTATATATATATATAAATACATACAATATATATAATATATACACAAAAAAACAAAGCCTCGTAAGTGAGTGGAAATAAATTGCCAGACATTGCTTCTTCAATTACGTGATTCGTCAAGTGCTTTCAAAGGGCACTCATCGACGCACAAAACTGGAGGATTTCACGCCGTTTTCCGGAAAAGCTGGTCGTGGGATATTTCGGAAAAGGGTTTTGAAGTGCTCGAAATTAATATTGCTGAAAGAAGGCAATTTTAAGTCGTGAATAATTTAGTTTTGCGAAAGGATCGCTTGTAAATTTTGTGGGCGTATCGAAATTTTCGGCGGCCGCGATGAATTTTATATAAAGTAAAAAATGTTTGTTTATTAATTAAATTTTTGATAGTTATATATATATATATTTTGAAGACATCGGTATTTTTTAACCACTGAAGATAAGTGAATAAATGGGACCATAAATAGATGAATACTAACGAGTCTTAAGATCATTTGAAATTGATAGGTTTTATTAACCAAAATACCGTTTTTCTCTTGAACCATAAAAAAATGTTCCCACGGTATATTTTTTATTATAATAGACATTATACAGATCAATACAGGCCTATTTAAATAAAAACTGAAAAATACTTCGATTAAATTACATTTTTACTTTATAAAAATATTTTTTAATTCAAGTAAACTTTATTTGTTCTTCGATTATATTTTTAATTGCTAAATCCCCTTTCTAATAACTTATTCATATATTTGAATATGTTGATGTTGCAATTTGCTGTATAAAAGGTTACTTTTCTCTAATATGGACTGTATAAAATTAAATAAAAACTCTAAGCAAACTTTACATAATTACACTTGGATATGTGTGTATGAAAATATAAATGGAAAAAAACTCTTAAGTCTGCTTTTATTCCCGCGAGGCTTAGCATGAAAATAACTTAGAGCACTATAAATGTTTATAGCGTGAAAACTGTGCATTTTTTTCATTCTCTGAGATAGTGTGGCAATGAAAATAAAGCTGAAACTTTAGCACAAAATGGCGGCGAAATTATACGACGCCATTAATGCTTATTTGAAAACTTGAAATTTCGTAGCGCAACTAACTTTTGTTTCCACTGAGCGTTTCAGAACTTATCGATTCCACTGAAAAGTTCACCGATTACAACTTTCAGAAATGTCGGATTATAACTTTGACAGAAAACAATATAAATTTTTTTCATTTTGTACGGAATCAATATTTTAATATTATGTTCAATCTTATGCGTGAATTTATGTATTATATATTTTTCCAATTTAACACACTTTTCTTGTTATTCGAGAACAAAGAAAAGTCACTTTTTGCATTTATAATTAAAAACAATCTTGATAAAATTGCGCTGAATTAATTAGAAAAACGACCTCGAGTTGAACCCCATACTTTTATATATATATAATATTATTCTTTGAATATATATTTTTGAACAAATTGCTTATGATAACTTCATAAGAATTTATTCATCATGACTTTTCTTTGACCTTTTTTTATTAGAAAAACATAAAACATTCGCATGTGATAAATCATAAGTGCCATCTACATACCATAACAAAAAACTTTTTTTTTTCATAAATTAAAAGAATAAATGAAAAGCATCTACCGAAACACGAATATTTTTTATACATTCACATCAAAAGAATTCCTTTGAATAAAACTCCTACGATCTTCTCATCCGATATACAAAAAAAGCTCAGAAAGATATTTCATTTCGACAATGTAAGCACACATTTGAATACCAAAAGATTGAAAGCTCAATGCGCACATTCTTCACAATGTAAAGTCGATATGGAGCTTTCGCACCATCGATCGATGGGGCGTTCAATGGTGGAGGCTCTATTGTCGTACAATGTAACCTTTGGCTTTGTGTTTGAGCAAACAGACGATTTGGTGAACTTTGATAAATTGCCCGCGAAGTATAGTTCGATGGAGGCTCTGTCTGTTTTGCTGTCTTGGTGTTTGCCGATCGACCTATTAAGGCGTATTAATAGCTGACGTGGAAATTAGGGTTGTTTGTTTTATGATTGGGTTTCGGATATGTGTGATGTGTATTTTTGAAATTGAAGAATAGTCGGAAATGTTTTATGAGTGATGGAAGGGTGGGAAGGTAATGATTCATTGTGTTTTTTTGTGGTCACGAGTTTTCTTTGAAGAATTGATGGTTTCTTGAATACGAGTATATGAAACCCTTTTTTTTACAATTTGAAGGGATCGATAAAAAAATGTTATTACAGGAAAAATGCAGATTAGGGGTTTAAAATAAAAAGAATGGGTTTTAAAGACTGGTAAAGTTGAAGGAAAATAATATGAATAAAAATGTGAATTCGGGGCATGTGAAATCAAGGTTTCGCTGTATTTGGTTTTATTAAAAGGTTTTTGAGACAAAAAAATTACAATGAAATATAATTGTCATTGATGTGAGTCGTTTATTTTGAAATTGAAAATCGTGAAAAAATATTAAGTTTCTTTCTATAAGAATTTCAATAATATAATTGCGTTTTATTGTTTCATATTGTAAAGTATTCTTTCTTTGAAAACTAATTTTTTTTCTTAAGTTTTTTATCGTAAAAAAATATTAAATTTCATATGTACATCGAAATTATTTATATCTCATATTTCAATTTGAAGAAATCACGAAACTAAATATAATACTTATTTCTAAGAAATCACATACAATTTCAGTCACTCAATACTTATAATATTATTGAAAATAAAATAAAACTTCTAAAAATAATTGTAATTTGTTTCATACAAAGACTTACCGTCTTTCAAATTTCAGATTTAACGGCAATAATGAACATCAAATAATAGACGCGAATAAAATAATTAAATACACCCGAACCCGTTCATATCAATTAGGAAAGGATTTCCCAAAATTTAATACACTTAATAATTTATAACGAACACGTCAGTTAATTGATTTTGAAATCTGAAACGCAAATTAATTAAATATTTAACCTTTCACATACAAAACTATATATATAAAATAAATTAAAAAAAAATTTTCGCACTCCGCCAATTAGCATAATCGACCTTTACAAAAAAAAAGTTTAAAAGCCGCCCGAATAATTAATGTCGAATTACCCGCGATGCCTTTTTGATTAATCCCACGCCCTTACAAAGCAGAATCGGCGGAAAGGGACTAATTGGTTTGGCGCCAATTATGATCGAGATTGGAGAAGTTTGAATTACAAACTCGGGCCAAAGGTGGGCCTGGGGGAAAATCGCGAAATCGAGTTTCGCGGGGTTGATTATTATGGGGTTTTCCACCGGAATGGGGATGGAAAATGCATTTGACGCTTGGCAGGGTTGGGGGAAAATTAAATGAGGCTTTTTGTATGCATCGAGTTGGGTTGTTTGCATAATGTTAATGCTGCATTGTAATACGGATGTATTGCGAAAATGTTTTTGAAACAGTGTTGTGTTAGAATGTTATGGCAATGTACGGTTTTATGCTTTGTATATTGTGATGATTATATTTGATGTTTGTTATATGTATACTAGTATATAGGCCCGATGTTAATAACATCGGCTGTGAATTGATAACCATACTATTACGTAATAAAATAAAAA
>JAOXNN020227253.1:0-13401 GCA_028571205.2 Hydropsyche betteni
AAAATCATTTGTTATAAATTAAATTCGAATACTAATGTTTGGAATATGAGTGCGCAACAATAGTCAAAAACTCCCATTAAATCTAGTAGATTTAAAAGAAAGTCGAGGAAAAGAACAGTGCCACTTATAGAAAATAATAAAAAATATCATTCTTACAACGCACTCTCTAAGATAAGACAAGGGTTTACCAATACATGAAGAAGTGGACAGAGTAACTGAGCGGCCGACTGCAAAACAAGAAAAACTCTGAGGCCAAGGCCAAGTAAAGACTGTAAATTAAGATAAATCTCCTCAACAAGTAATTCTAAGAGTTCAATTCCAAGTACAAGACTCTTATGATGGAAGACCAGGCATCCAAAAGCAACAAACGCACAAAATAACTGAGCTGTGCTGATACAACTACCTTAAGACAGGGAAAAATACGGCAAGTTAAGTACTATTAGATTTAAAAACTGTGTAAAAAGATCAGTTTCAATCTCACACTATCCGATACCAAACTAAAATAATTCATCGGTAAGATAATTGTGGGAGAAGTTATGACTTTTGATCAGATTCTCGATAGACTCAAATGTATTCCTATGCTTTAGGGCTAGCACTAGGTATTTAAGTTGGCCTGCTACATCTGTGAAGATAACTACAAAAGTGATGGTGGGGTCCTAGGGTTATAAAGGAAAATAGCATAGTTAATCATCAACAACATGATTGGCAGAGTCATATCCTACCCATAGTACCTAGAAGAACTCAAAGCAGCCTCCAAAATCCTATAAAACAGACTCTAAGACATCAAACAATAATTGGCTGGCCTCAATAAATATTAATATTTTGATTAGGATAGACTTCTCTAAACATTCGACTTCCTAGGAATCAAACGACCAACTGCATAGCAAATACAAACCATTCTCATCAAACTGTACTCCATCGGAGATTAAATCGGTAATTACTCATTAAGAAACCTCCGTAAAGCATTCGGCCCACTCAAAACCATAAACTCTGTCACAAAAATTGATAATTAAAAGCTTATATGATCAGCCTTAGTATTCATCGGCAGTCACTTCTTGCAGTTGCTTAGGAGGTCTTTTGTTATTGAACATCTCAGAGTCATCCTAAACCCATTTTCTGTTTCCAACCCCCAATTTTTCATTATTCTCATCATTAACCTTCGTCGTCTAAAACACAGCCGAAGCATCCTATTCATAAATAGCCTTTTGGATGAACTGGCTAATAAGCTGCTTCGACTTTACTTTCATATTCTGGCATGAAGATCTCGAACGAACAGTTTTCGCTGACTGCAAACTATAAGTTCCCTCTGCCTGTCTCAACTCCCTTAGTTTGGTGTGGTCGAGTTGTGGTTTTGTTGGTCTCTAATAGTGTTATGGCCTGCTAAAAGCCTAAAATATCATCTGAAACTCCATAATCTTCTTGTGAGTGAGTTTAGTTTCTGTCACTGCCACCTCTAATTCTTGAATATTATCTGTAGTTGGATCTAACATTTGCACTCGATGCTCCAGAGCTGCCTTCACAATCGAATACAGTCTGCTAATCTCCTCATAAATATTCCTCACTAGCTGCTCAATTAGAAATACATTCGCAAAGGTATCCAGCAGAAATCTACAGGGCTACTTAAACTCCAACAGCATGTTTATAAAGTTTGTCAGTTTAAAGAGCTGTACAACTGTGGCATTCTCATCCAAATCTCGCAATTCACTGTTAAAACTAATCCTTAATATGTAATTATAGAAGGACTCCACTATGTACTGATTTATCCTTCTCTATAATAGACTGCTCTTGCAATTAGCCTTCGCATTCGTATTCATTTTGCCCTTCACATTCTATAAGTTATCCATAAACCCTTGAATCTGCTGATGACAGGTAGTTTCATACAACTCAAAGTCAGTAGTCAGTCGGTACAGAACTATCGTGTAACGAAGTCGGCCCTGCCAATGCTTAATTACGGCCATTCTTTGAAGGAAGATTTTAAGAAGAGACGACCTATCAGTAGCCACCATAAATTCTTGGCTTATTAGACAGTATGTTTATTAGGACACAGCAGAAATGTCTTTATCTTCCAACAGTTTTGTGGGTTCTAGCTGCCCTTTTCCTTGGAAAAACAGGCTTTTCAGCATCAATTATTATATTCTAATGGAGAATACGCACTGTCTCGTCTGTCTATAACCACGCACAGACATTAAACTCAAATGTGCCCACACCTTCTGTACTGATTGCATCAAGAGGAGAGTTCTCTATTTGAAAGAGGCCAAAGAACTCAGACCATAAAGACTTATATGTTTAAAAGAAGACTGCAAAGAAGAATTGGATGATGCTGCTATTAGCAAGGCCCTCCCTAAATAAGCTATTATCCTCAATTACGTCATCTCCATGTACAGAAAATCTCAAGACCCGGGCAGCGTAATATTTAACTGTCAAGGCTATCTCACCAAGCAGATGAAGCCCATAGTAGAAAAACCTCGAGATATGCCCAGAGATTAGCACTCTTCAATGGTTCTCCCACTTTTTCATAATATAAGAGCAGGAGAACAACGTAACGATATTATGTAGTGCCCCAGTATCATGAATTTGAATCGGATGAAGGCAGCCAAATAGAAATCTATAGTGTGTTATCAATGTAGTGCCACTTACTGCACTAAATGCTTAAATCTGGTACATTAGGGACCCTGTCCGATAATTAAATTACCCTAATTGGCTTCTAATCCTAAAGACTTCGATGAGTTCCTCAGAGCAAACGAAATATCAAGATGCGTAAATCCAAAATGTGGTGTTCCGATCGATAAATAAGCTGGTTGTTTTTGGGTGAAATGTCGATGCCAATGGGAAATGTGTTATCCGTGTAAAGTTAAATGGGGAGACTGTGATCATTTCAGCAAATACCCTTACAAGAAATTTGAACCCACCCCCTAATGGCTGTAAAAGGCACTGAATCGTTTGTGAAATAATTTATCAGAAGATAATTGTTAGCATAACATTATATACCTAACAATAGTACCATCATCATATAATATTTAAAATGTAAAAAACAATAAACTTCGAAGACTTTAGCAACATAGTCATCGAAATCTACTCCAAAAACAACTTCCCCATGAACAAATCGTAACTCAGCAGACTGTACTCCGAAGCAGTTTTAAAACTAAACTCAAAAACACCAAGTGGAGATGTCCTTGATAACTTTAAATCGCTTGTGGAGTTTAATTACGGAGCAATCATCGGAAAACTTCAGAACCTCCGTTACTAACTCCTCACTCTCTTCAAAGACATTATCATCGAGAACATCAGCATTTAAAAATGCCTTCCTTTGCTTACATCCAAATTCTTAGACGGTCTAGTCACCGAAGACTTCGTTTCTAAACTGGAGGGGTTATTCGACTTCACAGTCAAGTTCAAATCACAAAATGAGCAGATATCGAAGTGCTTCGACGATCTTCAAATGCTATTTTTGAAGATATCGGAGGAAGTAATGAAAAACTTTGAGATGTTAGATTAGTTTCTCAAGTCACATGGAGAGGCAATCATTGAGATCAGAGCCGATCTCAATAAGTTCTGTTAGGAGAATTTCTACTACTTTCAAGTCGGACTCCACAAAAATTTAAATTAAGCCGTCAAATAACATCCCCCAAATGTTCACTAACTCCCTCTCCAGCGAGTAAAGTCCTCCCTCAGACGCTACAAAACTAAAATTAGCAATAAAATCGGAGTATCAGAATGGTTAGTGCCAGAAAAAGCGGTAAAGGATGAGTTGGCGAGCCATTAAAGGAATATAAAGTACACGCTAGCACAGAATATTCACGATAAATCAAACTTTGAACTAGTCACTAAACTTAAAATCTATGACTACTGCAAAAATAATGGTTCAGTTTGTCGTTTCGACTTTCTGACGCCCTAACTCAAATCGCAACTCATAGAAATACTCTTCTCCAAGTTCCAATAACTCGAAACATCCACTTAGGCCAAATAGCTAGTAATTTAAAGACTATTTACATTGTTGGACTACGATTTCAAGGGAGATTTCAACGTCTTGCTCGATCAACCAGCTCCAAAACTCCAAAAGATACTTAAGTGGACTGCAACTAGCTAGCAAATCAATCTTCTAACGATCATCAATTTATATCTGCTCTTTTCAAATAACTATATAGGCGCCTTTAGACATTATCTCAAACTAATTCTGCGCTAACTCAAAAACTTCGAGTATAACTACAGCAACTTCAAAGTTCTTATCACTCTTTAGAACATGAAACATGATTAATTGAGCACAGCATTCTCCAAACTAACTCTCAGTACAATATTCTAATCTTAAACTGTTTCAGATCGAAAGAGCACATAAACCAAGAGAAAATCTAGTTTTGAGTAGATCGACCAAAGACCTATTCGAGATATTCTCCGATAAGACTGCAACTTCGCCAATAAGTAACTTGAAGTTCTAATGACCCGAATCAACGTCCATAAGCTTAATCGTCGCTTCAAAAAGATTCCCATGATCGAATTTTAAAAACTATCCAACCCAAAGATCCGTTCGCGTGTAATAACCATCTGCATCAGTGGATTTACCTCTCAAAACTAATCGCACGACGATAGTTGGAGACATTTAACATCATCCTACACTGGAGAAGTGTATGCACTCAACTGGTAAAGTAAAACCATGAGAGACATGCACCAGTTTGCATTCACACGGGTTCAAGATCTAGCCTTAAATAAAATTTTCAGCAAAATCCCAGTTTTAAATCTAATTACACTGGCTGGTGCTGTAGTCTAAGCTTATAAGAACAACCCTTTCTTCGCAGCATACGATGAAGCTCAAATAGTCGGACAAGCTCTAGGTTACTTATTACCCGAGGCATTTCCAGACTGTTTGATCAATTTAGTGTCATTTTCTCTGGGAACCGAAGTAGTTAAGGAATGCATTAAAGTAATGAAAGAAGAAAAAACACTAAATATGCTTGACAACGTGATATTAATCGGAGGAGTTGCAGATAGAAACTAACTTAAAGAGATCGTAAAGAATGCTCCTTACGATATGATGAACTTCTGGTGCGAAAATGACAAGATACTCAAAATTCTCTTTAGAATATGCAAACCCCTGAGTTCTCCCTGTGGTTTAGGCTCAGTCGAAGCACCAGTCGTATAAAACATCGACTGTACAACCTATATTGACGGCCACAGCAGCTACAGGAAACAGCTTTAATAAATTGTAAAAAACATCGAACTCGACGAAGATGCTCACTATATGTTGCAGTGATATGCTCAATAGATTTCAAATTTTAAAATATATTTTAGTCATAGCAACACCGCCTTTTTCCCCTTTGTCCCAACCGACGGTCTCCATGCCATATTAATATTCGTACTTGGCTTGCTTTTGCTCTTCTCCTTCTTCTCACTCAAAGCTGTTGCTGTCCGATTTATACTCAGATTTTCCTTTCCTAACAGCTCCTACATTCTTTTCTTCATTCTTTTCTATTGTTCTTCATTCTCTTGCTTTCTTTGCTACAAGTTCTTCAGAGATTCCATGGAAATAGGACGAATTTGAAGTGAAATACCTGTCGAACTTGAAGGCTTCTTTACAACTGTATCTTATTTAAGCACTTGACTGCTGTAGTTTTGAATATGAATGCTCTGCATAAGTGTATCCCGAGACTGGTGAGGTATGAAGGGCTTAAACTTGATCATTTTCAAACAACTGCATAGTTTAGTCTTCCCCTAGTTAACCAACATCTATATCTCATCCACAATCTTCTCAAAAGTCAACTCACTTTTTGTCATTTTCTCAAGTATGTCACCTAACTCTGCACTTTTTCTCCTAACTGCAACCAACGCTTCTGCAACATCTGCAACAGCCACTTTCCTCATAACTACCAACGACAATATGGTAAGCCCAAGTGAAGGTACCGATTCCTCATCATCTGTTAGTGAGTTGTCCGCTATATATACACACGGCATTCCTTTCAACGAAACAAATATGTTCTCAACTCTGAATGGATTAACCTTAATTTCATTACTTTGCAAAAGATTTCCCAAATCAGCCAACGCATTCAAAGTAAACCAGATTTCCTGCATTTCCAACTGTTTGTTCGATTCAATAACATTCAACAGAGTGTAGTTGAAATAGTCCATAAACACTTATACTCTTTCTATTTCGATGCAAAGTTGACTTTCTACATCTTTATTGTCGTACCTTTCTTTAAAGCTACAAAGTGAACTGTGGGTAGACTGCTGTGCCTATTCTTTTCAATGAACCTCAGGCACTTTCGTAGCTCATCTGCAGCAGAGTCATTGTGGATGAAAGTATACGTCTTCTTCATTATATACTCGATGTCTCCCTTCCTGTAGAGCTCCACTGAACCGAAATTTGAGTCCTGCACTGTCCTCACATATACGCACCCTGATTCCTCAGTTGTATTGTTATTGCCCATAACGATAATTCAAATATTAGCAGCTAAAATCATTTGGAATAGGCTCTCTGCTCTTCCAATTATCTGATGCGCTCAATCGCTGCCTCCAGTCTGGTCTCGTAGTTACTCTGGAAGAATCTCTAAAGCTATTTTCGAATGTAGTCCAACTCAGAACATCGATCCTCCTTCCCCACTTTCCCTATTATTACCTGTTGAATAAATTCATCTTTCTTCTTCAATTCATCCGTCTTGTAATCGATTTTTCTTTGAAGAGTCTCTTGTTTCCGTTTCAAACTGTCAAGTTCCTGCTTTAAATTCTGAATATTTGTTTCAAAATGACTCTTCAAATGCTTCTACTCAGTCACACCCTTCAGCTTATCGATTTCTGTCTGAGATTTTATTGCTTAGGCTTTCCTTCGCCATTCATCAGCAGTGCACTTTGCTCCAATCACCTCTTCCTGCTTAAACCTAAGCTGGCTTTTCAATGTTTCGATCTCGCCCAGTTGGCTACGCAACGCCTCATCAAAAGAATTCTTCTCCTGGGTTGATGCTGTCGATACTCTTGATCTCATAAAGTCCTTCTCCTTCGACTCCTATAATTGGTTCTCTAACTTCATTATTTTCAACTCGTAGTCTTCAATCATCCTTCCCTGCTCCTAAGTCAGCTGCACCAGTCTCTGCTCTAACTCCCTAGCGAAACCTCCTTTCTGTTAAAATTACTTCTCCTTATTTAATTGCTATATGACCTGCTATTTGATTCTTATTGCACCTTCCAATGATTTTATGACTTACTTAAGCTGTACATTCTAATTCTTTGATTGATTAAGGGAAATCTCTATCTTCACCAAATCTATTCTCAGCACCTTGAGTTATTCCGACTCTTCCAACTCACCATAGTCTTACTGACAGGTTCTTGGTGCATCGGTCTGAACACTCGCACAATTATTCTTAGCAATCTGAGTTTGAGAAGAGTTTTCCTGAATAGACTTCGAAATTTGTGTTGTTTGGGTAGAGTTGCATATTGTTATTACCTTCTCCTCTCCACAAAACTGAGCCCCATAGCTAATAGTCACTACCTTCTCCTTCTCTAAAGCCCTCGCTAGATTCTACTGGGAAACTTCGTATTTTTATTTGATTTTCATGTACTCAGAGTAAGCATGCTTCAGCTTCTCCTTGAGCAATAGATTCTCTCCCTCAGCATCTAGCTTAGCATCATTCATTTAAGCAACAGTTGTCGAACACCTTTCCTTTATCTCCTGATTACTCTCTTATAAATTACATATCTGCTTCTAGTAGCTATTTCTCATCGTCTCTAGAGTGCCCTAAAGGGAGGCTATCTTCTACTTCAGAGTCTCTACATCCTTCGTCTGGATCTAAACTATTACATTCTCATACGACTGTACCTTATTTTCTAACATCGTGCACTCCTCCTTCTGCAAATTAAACTTCTCCCTAAACCTCTCGTATCTGCTCAACTGTTCCTGTAACTCCTTCTTAAGACCTTCATTCGCATCCTCATATTGTTTAGATTTGCCCTTCAACGACTTCGACAACTCTTGATTTTACTTCGATAAAGCGTGAGTAGATTTAGTTAAAGCAGCCAATTACTGCTAAAGTGAAGTTATCTTAGACTGTTGGCTCTCCATGCTCTGCTTCTTCGCCACATCCATCTGAGCCTCAATACTCCTGAACTCTGCTATTGTACTGTAGTACTTTGCCTCCGTCTACTTTAGAGCAGTCTGATATTTGTCCGTCAATGCTGATATATCCGCCTCCTTTTACTTTAGAGTAGTACTCAGATTGAATTTTTCACTTTCTAAGTCCTTTATCTTCAACTTTAGCATCTGGATCTCCTAACTGTTCGGTTTCTCAAAGGTAAATGACTTAGATTTCTACAGCTGCTCCTTGAGTCTTGCACATTCTGCACTGAGTCTTTTGTTTTAAGCGGAGTAAGTCTCCAGGTCGCGAGTAAGATGTTGGATTTTATTCCCTTTAACTTCCTCCTTCGTTTGGTTCAGTCTTGCGCATCCTCCAACTCCTGCTGAAGTTTGCTGATTCTTTCCATATACGCATCCTTCTCTCTATCAAATTTAAATTTATCTGCCTTAAGTTCTTAGATTTTCCTTTCGTACACCAGCCTATCTTCCCTTGGCTTAGGGTCCGAAAGCTTCAACTTTAGCTCTCGTATTTCTCTCCTCAGCTGTTCCTACACTTTCTTCTGGTACGCAAGCTCATCCTTCAATGACTGATTGAACAAGTCCATCTTCTGAGTAAGCTTACTCTCCGATGGTTCCTCACTCATAATTAGCTTCTCTACATCTAACTTTATTGAACACAACTCCTGCTTCATGTTCGAAATCAGAGATGCACTCGACATCGGACAATTGTTCTCTATCTGAACCAACGCAGGGTGCTGCCATTCACCCTTGGGACCAGGCGAATCCTGAGGCTGTTTGAAACTGGATTTTCTCCCCATAAGGGTAATAGGCTGTGGAATCCTGTCCAGCTTGGACTGTCTTTTCATGGCTTGGTTGTTAGACTGCATTATATAAAATTAACCGTTATCATTTAAACCGATGAGGGGAAGACAACATGATCTAAGAGAAGACCCATACACAGCCAGAAGAAGCCGCCACGACACCAACCAAGATCCCAGATCTCCAAAACACAGTCAAAGCCTGGGCAGGTATGTCGTTAAATTACTCAGGCCCCATTCTCAAAGCCATCTTGAAATGACCAAACCCTAAGAAAGACCAAAAAGAATAGTGTTGGAGCCTGGAACACCCTGCGACGCTCCCTAAGAAGTCCTTACAACAACAAAGACAGTCGAGAATGGAGTGACTACATATATGATCTCAAAGGCTTTAACGGGCGTTATGCTTCAGTTTGCTTCTCAACCCCAGCCTTGGACTCTGCCACAATCAAAAAAGCAAATTCCAGAGGTGTCAGAACCAGTAGGTGCAACTTTGTAACCTCATTTACCCAGTTATTCTGCCATCACTCATGCCGGGGCCTACCGCCAATACAACGAAGACAAGGTGTCGATAATCCTATAAGAAGACGTTAAGTGGTTCGGCATATATGACGGTCATGGAGGCTCTAAGTGCTCAGAATATTTAAAATAACATCTACACAGAGCATTTTTTGCCAATAAAAAATGGGAAGAGGATCCTAAGTATGCTCTCAAGGAGGCCTTTAAGAGAGTAGAGAAGGACTGGGCTCAACATGGGGATGGTTCAGGCAGCTGTTGCCTAGTTACACTTATCTACAAAGATACTTGTTATGTTGCCAATTTGGGTGACTCTAGGGCAGTGCTGGCTAGCGAAGGAGCTCGTAAGGTCTATCAAATCTCCAAAGACCACAAACCCTCCAATATCTTTTAGCAGAAACGGATCCTTGAAGCTGGAGGTAAATTTTACCAAACAACTGCCATATCCTAAGTAGGTGGAAAGCTCTAGCAGTTCACAGGACCACTTCGAGTATACCCTGGCAGACTATCTACAACAAGAACCTTCGGGGACTTCTAAGCCAAAGACCCAAGCAAAGGTGGCAACCCAAATGTTGTTATATCATAACCAGAGATTACTAGCTTTGATATCACCCAACACGACATGATCATTATGGGAAGTGATGGACTATGGGATAGAATCTAAAACAAGGATGCCTTGAGAATCATCAGAGACGGACTCACTCAATAAATAACTGCTATTTAGTTGTTGACGAAGGGCAGTTCAACTCTCATTAAAGAGGCTATGCTCAGAGGGTCCACAGATAACATCACCATCATCCTAATTGGACTCCCAGAACTCTAAGAACTCCTTAATCCAACCCTCAAAATGGAAGAATCAGGCAACTAGAACATCAAGGTCCTAAGCGCAATAAGCTCCCCATCCAACCAGGTCAAGAAGAGCCGAAAAGAGGAACAACCTCTCCTCGATCAGAACAAGTAGAACGAAAAAAGCCATTCCAAGATTAAATAACTAGATACTCGTATCAGCCAAATCAACAAGAGTGCTTAAAGACTTATATTAGCCAACCCCAGATGATTAATAACTCTTGATGCATATCGTTGTTCAGTTATAACTACAGATTGAATGGACTACCTCCTATTTGTTTAAATAATAGACGTTATACATGGGTAAATCACACTCTACCATCAACATCGAAAAGTAACTCGAGCAATCCTATAAATATATCCGACGCTACTCCAACGGATGCTACGGCTAACTCACAGTTGTGTAGAAAAAAACCAACAAAAAACAGTACGCCCTTAAATAGTTCGTCACTTAAGCAGAAGGAATCGACTAAAAACTCTCCTCCAGAAAAAATAGACACCACCCTGGTCTCATTCGACTCGTCGAATACTGGGTTAGGGAGTAAACTGGCCTCTGTTCCAACCTTAAACAAGTATATCTCCTCCTAGATTACGAATAACCCACTCTCGAAGACTAACTCCTCCTCAGACAAGTCGACAACCGACAGTGGTCTAGTGTTTAACTCTGCACTTTCGTCTCCAGTCTCATGAGTGTCCTCATTTACCTGCAATAGAATAATACAATCCACAATAACATTAGTCTAAAGAGTATCATGATGGGAAGAGACGGAGAAGCAAGAGTCGTCTAGCCATAACTCACTTCCCTCTACTCAAGCAAAAATTAGTACGTACTTAGCAGTGTATTAGCCGCTCCTTTCCAAGCTCCTTAAATTATGGAACTCTCCCAAAGCCAACTCTCATAGTCCAGTCTGAGGAAGATAGACAATATTAAAGCTACTGTATTCTCTATCGGAGTTCTGGTCATATCTATGCATTTCCTCAACGAAAGTCTTTAAGATTAGATACTCGTCTCAGGCGCTTACGATTTCTCCCATTTAAAACGTCTTACTAGACTGACCTGCTAAAGTATAGAACCACTCTCCGCAATTCTTCCCAGAATGTTGCGTCCAGAACCATAAAGAAGACCTGATTTCTACTAAATATACCAAGCCCTCAATATTAGACTGCATAAGTAAAACACAAACATAAATAACTTGACTTTAAAAGACTTCAAGAGTACTAAATTCTCACTAGATACTAGAGCACTTATGGAAACTAAAATTATTCCTTCCATCAAAAAGCTATGATAGTTCTGTACAGTTTATACTATCTATTTTCATTATTCCAATCTATCCTCATTATAAACACCACCTCTCAACAACCGTCTTTATCAATTTCAACGACCACTTCCGAATTATCGTTTCTAAGGATATTGTTTACTGTATCCAATAAATAACCTACCAGAAATCCCATTTTTGCAAGCATTTATTAAAATTACATCACCAATCTCAATCAAAGCAGACTGCACCCACCACCACCTCCACCATTATCAATGTACACGACTGGAGGATTATTTCTCGCCCACTAAATTTGCCTTTGGAGTTACTGTTGTTTCCTAAGATTTTCCTGTCGTATTCTCTCCTGCTCTGCAGCTATTCTCGCTGCCTTTGCAGCTTGCTTTTGTAGATTCTATTTGTATTTTCTGTCGTTTTCCGCCTGAATAGCCTGCAACCTCGCTCTTTCAGCCGCTGCCTGTCTCTAAGCTTACTGCCTCTGTCTTTCCAACTCCTGCTGCTTTCTGCGATTCTCCTCTTCCCTTTTCCGAGCTTCCTCCTCAAGTCTCCGACGCTCTGCCTAAACTCTTTCTTTCTACTTTTTGATTTCCTCATCTTTTTTGATCTTCTATTGTCTTAGCTTCTCCGCTAATAACGCAGCTTATTTGGCTGCCTTCTATTTCACCTGTCTGTCTATGGCATCCTGAATTTCCTTCTGCTTCTGCTGGAACATCTGATGAGTGTAAGAAGGGACGTTCTTACTTTTCTGCATCAGCTCCTCAACTTGGTTTGGCTTTGGTTTCTTGTTATCCCATAGCACATACCAATTTAGATCCAATGACTCCCCTGGTACTCCCTTAGCCCTCCTGATCATCTTGTTTATCTAAGTCAGACCCTTGATCTGCTCGTGCAGTTCGCTGTCCGAAAGGTTTTTCTCCGAGCACTGGTTGATGAACAATAGAATCGAGGATTTGATGGCGTTGAGGCCGAAGATCTTCTCGATGTTGTCGAGATCTGCTTTCAGAGAGGCTGGGCGAGGATTTAGCTTGACTGGGATGATGAACAGGTCGACTTGGTTGGTGGTTGACCCATCAGGGGTGACCAGCTGGTTGGTGAGGTTCTTGATGATGTCTGTAATGACTGAGGTCTCCACTCCGGTATCGCCGAAACCTGGAGTGTCGAAAATCTTGATGCTGAGAGAGGAATTTACCTCAGAGCTGATCTTCGATGTTTAGGAAAAGATGTCGTCTCCTACTTTAAAATAGGTTTTTCCGAGGATAAGGTTCGCAGTGGAGCTCTTGCCGCTGCCTGTTGAGGCTAGCAAGACAAAATTCCTTATCTTCATATCGAAATATTTTTAAAATCTCAGGATCATACAGCATGTAAAATAATTTACCACTGAATGTCCTTCAAATAGTTGCCAAAGGTGTCCTTACCACTCTGGCTTAACCACAGGTTTAGATATTAAGCTGCTGAGGAGCTTCAGAGCCAGTATCTATGATACTTTGATTAGTATTTCTCAAACTGTGCAATAACTTTTGAAAATTCAATGCTTTCTAACAAACTTAATTGCTTTTCGCTGTTAGTTAAAGGTTTGTCTTCGAACTTAGTGTACCAAATCATTTTAATTTCTACGATTTCAAATAACTTTGAAAACCCATTCAAACGCGACTATTTATGACATTTTAACGATCGAACTTCATAGCAGTATCAACTAATCCCAAGTGTTAATTCAACTAATGAGCCTCCAAATACTTATGTACATTACTTAATCCAAACATTCGTCAATCAATAAATCCAGGAATAGTACACATACTCCACACTAATATCTCATACTGTGGTGGCTTCAGCTGCAAGAAGTGCAAGAACAATCAGATAAACCTCGCATTGGCTCACATCCGGCAATAAACGCCATCGG
>JAOXNN020227304.1:0-13388 GCA_028571205.2 Hydropsyche betteni
GAAATAAATGAACCTCTTCTTTAGCATGACAACACCTAAGAAATAGTTGAGGCCAACTGCTGCCCCTGTAAAGATCTTTTTAGAGAGAAAAAGCCCAAACTTTAGCTCTTTATTGTTAGAAAGGGCCCCTAGTTCAAAGAGCTCTAACAGAACCATACTTACGTCAAGTATTTGAAAGATTCTAGAGTAGTTGTGACGGAAGGCGTGGGTGTTTAGAATGAATATGCCAATAGAAGCCCCGAGGTTGATGACGAGGAGCTCTAGGTAAGGATTTGAGAGATCTCCATCGAGTAGAAGGTCTCTGGGTTGAGTAAACACCAAGCTGAAAAATGGAGCTGTCAATATTACCAATGGGAAGTACCTCATTATTATTATCTGTGCATAAAGTTCAAACCATCTAGTTTTATTTCACAACCCTAAATAATAAACTTAGAATAAACTCAATCTGTGATCTCTGTGATCTCTGTGATCTCTGTGATCTTCCCAACTTTTAAAGGCTAAATTACTTAAATTTTGCAAATTCGAAACCTCCCTTTAAAACCTCAGCCAATGTTAGATACCTCATCAACAAGTTTATTCAGATACACCCTATTTTGATCATTTAAATGCTGTTTAGATTTCCTTCAGTCTTTAAATTAACTGCTATAGCTCTTTCTGCTCTAAGTCTAGCACTACCACTTCATCGTCAGGTTTGCTGCTTGAACTAATGATCATCTCTACAGTGCAGGCTGGTTGCCGACACTTTGTGAACCTGCTGTGACTAACTACCAGCTGAATCTACAGAAAATTTACGTTGACTTTCCAGTTAAAGTTAACTAATTTGCTACCATGCATGGCAATTAGACGTTCAGACATTTGTTTTAAAATTTGATTCCTTTTCATTCGAAGAAGCTTTCGCAATACTTTTAGGATTTCTTTGTTGATTTTTTATGCGTATCCGGTCAGAAATTAGTCGATATCAACCTAGCTCTCAGACTTTCCTGCAACAAATCCTTTCAGCAAACACTATAGCGATGCACTACTATTTAGTATTTGAGAGTAGTTGTGTATTTCTGGATATTTATCGGTGTAGTGTGTGGGTGTACCGAACAGAATTCCATTCAGTAAATCGTTGTAGAACTAACTATACAAATAGGTACCTATTCAAGCCGCCCCTTTTATTCAAACTCACCAAACAAATACATCATATATTTCTTGGAGGAAATTAATTAATTGTTCATAACTGTTTAAAATTTGATGTGCATATCTCGTCATGTGATCACTCCCTCGACGGCTAGCCCTTTCTCAAGTTGCCTATGTCGTTCAGTTCTTCAACATCTAAAGACAGCCTCGCACGTTTTCTCGCCAGCCTCTGTTTCTTTTTCTTGGAAACTTCCTGACCCTCTTCCTCCTGCAGCTGCGGTTCACCTTCCTTCTGCGGGGCGAAATCCTTCTACTTGTTATCGGTCACAACCCACAGCACCTCGTCCTGAACATCGTCAGCCTCCTACAGCTGCTCTCTGGTCTTCACTGTCAGCACAGTCCCCGTGTTTCGTGGTGCTTCGACCGTCGAATGTATTCTTTTTCGAGTGGGCGCCAGATTCGTAGAAATAACCACAGGCTCAACCGAAAACTATCGCGTATCCCTGACTGACAGCACGTTCTCGTCTCTCTGCTGCCTTTAGTTGGGAGACTGTGGCTGCTCTATGTCGTTTCTGGCCTAGAAAATCGTGGGTAGCACGTACTCGACAGCGGCTTAGTTAGAAAGACCCGCCGTTGTCCGCTTGTTACTGGGTAGCTCTTGTCTTGGGGGTTTAAAGGTAGAGTTAGAGTTGCCGAGGGCTCCATCCTCGAAAGACAAAACGTTATTCTTGAAACCAGCCACCCTGTGGGCCTCGGCAGAAGCCCTGATGTTGTCGCTGGAGTGCTCCTCTTCCATCGACAGTCTCCCGGCTGCTGGGCTTGCTCTCCTCCCCTGTTTTTCGAACAGCCCAGACTATTTCTCTGCCGCCAAGTCTGCTTCGGTCATGCTGATGTTGGAGGCGGAGGAGAGGAGTCTGGCTGCTCCAGCCTTGGAGCGTGTCCTTCGTATTTATGCTTGCTATCCTGGGAACTATTGCGGTTAGTCGTCCTCAAAATAGCTAGCGCAACATAAAACGTCCCTGAAAACCAATAGCCAGCTCGCAGGCTCTTACTTCTCCTCATTGCAACAGTCGGTCTAAACTCACTCGAACTATATTTGAACAGAGGAACGCGGTTGCTAAATACCTGTTTTGTTGTATTATATTGACTGAAAGCCAAACTAGAAATATAAACTGAATAAGGTTTAGGTTTGTGAGGTGAATTAATTGCTATCTCAGATACTAGAAATATTAACCGAGCATTTAATTTGTTGTATTTATGTATGCCGGCAACTTATATTATAATAATTCCGAATGAAATTTCTCTCTAAAGTTTTTATTCTCGTCATACTTCTCGTTGAGGGCTCTACTGCTGACATAACAGTTAATCAAGCTGATATCACTCAAGCACAGGTGGCTGAGGAAGCATCTGTCGATAAGTAAAAAGAAACAACAGCCGAATAGACCATAGGCTTAATTAACACAGAAACCTCAGATTAGAAGCTGTATGTGCTTACCAGTGTATTCATGCCTGTAGAGTCTGAAATTAGAAGAAAGCTTTTCCTCGACTTTGAAAAGCACATGGCTGAGTTCGCGAACGTGGAGCTTTGGACCATCGAGTGTGCGATTGGCAACAACTCATTTTATGTAACAGACCCGGACAATCCCCATCACATCCGAGTAAGGGCCGACCACTACGTGTTCTTCAAAGAGAATCTCCTCAACGTACTCTTCTCCAAGCTTCCTTCAACAGCCAAATACATCGCTTGGATCGATGCTGACATCCACATGTGCAGTAAAACATGGGCTTCAGATACTATTGAGCTTCTCAAAAAAGTTGATATTGTGCAGCTCGACAACTTTGGAGTAATGATTGGCACGAACGGGCAGCCGGAGGCTTCATTCGAAAGTTTCATGGTCTACGCTGTGAGGGCTTATAAAGATGATGGCTCCAGACCACCCCAAAGTCGACTGCCAGGTCACAATGGTTTTGGTTGGGCTTCAACTGCAGCCTACATGAGAAAAGCAGGCTTTTATGAATTGAGCTTGGCAGGTGCTGGCGATTTAATGATGGGAATGGCTGCTGTAGGACGCTGGCAAGGTGGCTTCGACTTCCCCACCAATATGCTACCGGGGCTGTATAAAAAATCTCAGTAGTGGGCTGAGAAGGCCTATCCTGAACGTGGATATGGGTTCGTCCCAGGAAAGACAGTCCACATGTTCCACGGTTCTTTGGGGCAGAGAGGGTATGGTGCCAGATCGAGTCTGATATCCAACAATTTGTTCGACCCTGATAACGATATGTACTACAATCAAGATGGAGTATTGCAAATCAAGCCTCACAAGCAACCGCTAATCGATGGCCTGAGAAGTTTAGCGATGAGGTTGATTAATGATGCTGAACCTATTCTTCAGCCCGATTTAAAGTCGATCTGTGCAACCTCACCTGCAGGTTACCCAAACCCCAGTTATGCCCTGTTTAAAAAACCAGCGGCTCCATGATTCACGATCAAACTAACAATCGTATAATAATAATTTATGATGACATACATAATAATAGACCAACAGGTTTCCCATGCTCTACCAAGCTCAATGAGAGGGTAACCTTCATGACGGTTAGTCCGTCATACATACATACATAGATTTACTTCAGCAATTCATAGGTCCCTCGTTTAAAATGGAGCAAAGAGTAATTAATATGGAAACACCCTCATCTCTACTAGTAGTATCAACTGAACATCGGGGATTAGATTCCTTGTTTCTCAATAGAGCCGAAATAGGACTCTGAGTAGCCTCTTTGTCTCCTTAGAAAGTTTTGCAGATACTTCTCATACTTCACATGGACACTTAAGAACTTAGATAAAGTACAAATTATCATCCTGCCTGAAACCTACCTTTACATTTTCCCTAAACACAATCCAAAAGATAATACTCATAAAGTTCCATCTGAAACATAGGAGTAACTCTTCAGTAAGGTCACTACCCTTATATACAGCATTAACGACTCTCTGGAAAGCAAACCACACTGGAATAGTGCTCTGCAGAATATTGCAAAAGACTACTAGTGTTACGAGGTAAGCTAAGGCTAAAATATTGAGTATACACTATTTTGCCTCTGATAACATCTCAACAGTCATTTGTCTTGTATTAATTTGCAGGCTATCTATCCAATCTTCATAATACCATAAATACTGATGGAAGCCTAGAACTATGTTCAACACAATCTAGCTGAAAGCATGGTGTTAGATAATGCGCCTAACACTCTCCCAAGGTCAGGGTGCTATGTTAAGCAGACTTCAAGCAAAAGAGAGTTGTTTGCTGCACCCATTCGCCATATGAGCTACTCGATTTTAATTGTGGGTAGTCTCGCTCAAATCACCCTTAACCAGTAGTACGACAACCCTTCCCAATAGATATTGTCCTTCGAGTATTTCTTCCCAATTGAACCCAACGCTTGTATAAACTCTTTCAAGGCTACATTCGCTGATGAGTAGATTATGGGAGTCGTCAAGGAGAAGCAGCAGGCTAGGAGAGAGTACCATGAGTTCAAATCAGAAGGAAGGCAGGTAGCCTATGGATAGGTCTACCAGGAGTCGAAAGATGTAATCAGATTGGAGATAGGTAATGTACCACCCAAGACCAAAATACACATCACTATAGTGTACTCCTGCTACTTGGAGGTTTGCTTGAGTACCTTTTGGAAGTTAACCCTTCAGTCGCAGATCTGGCCTCGATATCTGAACAGTGCGAGCCACAAAAACAAACCTTTGGGATCAGGTTCAGCTCCCTTTTCTTGGATCTTTAAAGTGTAATTGAAGGCTACTGCAAAGATAGTGTCCTGCTACAGCTCTACTCACAATCTTAGTTAATTTAGCCGAAATGAATCTGGCACTTAAATTGTGATGGCGCTCCCTGAGTCTTAAATACCAAATAAAGACTTTGCGCTGCTGTACACGACTTAGAATTTCGATAGGCCCTCAGTCATAAGCGGAAAGACCGATAGTAGCTACTCATGTGCCCTATCTTTCATTCCAAGGCTATCCTAATTATCTATTTCTGATGCTGAGAGAATGGCTAGAGAAGGCAAGGGACAGTTGGATGTAGACCTCAATAAAATCAAAGGGTAGTACTTATTTATTCTGGATAGGAGTGGATCTATGGAGGGCGTTCGAATAACCAAAGCCAAGGAGGCCCTCAAATACTTCGTACGCAGCCTACCTCCGAACAGCTACTTCAATATTGTTTCGTTCGGAGACAGCCACTAGTATGTATTTTCGAAGAGTAAAGAGTATGGAGACTCAACTGTTAAAGAGGCTCTATCCAAAATTTAGAATATGGGGGCCAACATGGGAGGGACTTAAATTTAGGAACCTTTGGCCTAGTGTCTCACTGCCTCAACTATTAAAGGATACCCCAGAAATATATTTTTGCTAACTGACGGCCAGGTTTCTAATACCTAAAAAGTCATCGAGTTGGTTGCTTCTCACAGAAAGTAGAACAGAGTGTGCGCAATAGGCATAGGTTATGGAGCATCAAAAGCACTCATAAAAGGATGTGCCTCAAAAGGCAGAGGCAAGGCTGTATTCATAAACGACAACGACAACGTCTCTGCCAAGATAATCTAATTGTTGTAGATCGTACTAGCTCCTTATGTCGCAGAGGTGTCTCTAAAGTATGATAAATAGGCCGTGGAATCAATAACACCTAACATCGAAGGCGTATCCTTTATGCTGAGCCAGTAGCCCGCCAACATATTTGTTACTTTAAAACCTAACTTTGCTGGAGAGACTGCCTTCCAGTTATTCTACAAAGATTCAGTTGGTCGATAGTACAAGAACTAGTTGAAACTCACGGGTGGTTGCTTGTCATTCCCTTTCATTGACAAAATGGCTCATCATAAACGACTATCCAACATGTGCTAAACAGACTAAACGTCCTTAAGGCAGCACTCAGATATAAAAAATCGCATCATATAGTAATCAGTACGAGAGCAAGTTATCTGCGATTTAACGGCTTACATTTGTGTTGGAAAAAAGCTATCTGACAGCAAATACCAAGAGTTTAGGTATATTCAGTAGCGAAATGAAAAGATGCTCATGATTGATGAGCAATAGGACCAATTACAATAGATAAGTAGGATAGCCAATAGTCTTCGAAAGTGCGGAATGCAGGTACATCAATAGCTGTAGTTACAAAGCTGCTCGGTAAAACAGTTGAAGGCTGCTGAAGATCATTCGAGCCAGTCTTCCTTCTTCGGATCTATCGGTAAGGCTTTCAGCAAAATTGGCGACCTGTTCAAACCTAGAAAAAAATCTGTATTTAAACCAGCTTCATCAAAATCTTAGCGTTAAGTATAACAAATTATTTTACACTAAGCCAATCCTTAACCAAATACAACTCAAAAGATTGTAGATAGCCAGAGATCAACAGGTGACTGGGGTTAAAACAGCATTTAAGTCATAGCCTCTGCCTATAAAACTAGTAAGAGTGTACTTCTAACATTCCAGAAGAAGGTTGTTGGACGGATGGATGTGCTGCTGACAGCCCTAGCAGTAGGGTGGTTGACCATCAACGCGAATACAGCCTAAAACTCTCTAATAATCAAGAAAGCCAGACAATGGCTGTAAAGAGAGTATAAGACTGTGGAGACCCTGCAGTAGACAGTCAGCGAAATAATTAAATCATTAACAGAACATTGATATACATTCGTAAATTATCCAATTAAATATTCAATACTGCAATGTTGTAATCATGGGCAGGGTCCTCTTCTGACTTGTTGGTATGTTGTCCCTATACAACAGAAATCGTCGGTAACTGGGTATGGTTTCTTTCCGATTTGGAATGCACATGAGGGGATCGAAGGAGCCTTGATGAGTCGGCAGTCCACTCGTATAGCAGGGCAGGTCTTAACAGTATCCTTACAGGAGCTACCAGAGATGTAGGCGACTACTTTCCAATTGGAACATAGTCCACATGTGTCCTTAAGATCTTAAGGAAGACCTTTGTTGTAGAAGACACATATATTGGTTGAAGGTGGAAGACAGTTAAAAGGAGGAGGTCTGATTGCTGGACAGTAGGTAAAATCACCATTAACGCTGGGAGGAAGAGGAGGGCAGTTTCCAGCAATAATAGCGTCGTAAGGGTCTCCTGTGCAGCAAACAGTGCTCGCTACACTACTAGAAGGGGCATTAGTCTGAAAACCACAAGAAGGGTTATAGGCCAACCGGACGGTTGAGCAGTCAATTGTAGCGTTACGACAGTCATTCCATAGGCTCTCGCAAGTTTCAGCCTTCCAAGCTATGACATTTAAGTTGCTACAAGCTTAACACCCATTACCATAAGTTACTGGTACTCCTGTTGCCGATGCTCCACAGACTCCTTGCCATATGGCAGGGCATATCTAAGGTCTGGGCAATGTGCAGACAGTCCAACCAGAGTTGGTTATCTGCTGTTGAGATAATACCAGAAGAATTAGGACTAAGACACTTTTCATAATGGAATAATATATTTGGTTATTAATCTATAATTTATTAAGTATCGTTGGAAAGAAAATAAAACACAACAGCACCGAAACCCACAAAAACCCTGAAACCGAAGGCCAAAACACCAAAAAATACATAAAGGAAAAAAGTAAACAGTCGAAACGAAACAGAAAAAACAAAACATTTGTCATAACAACATTAATAGATAACACCAACAAGAACAAAATAAAAGGGATTTAAATACAGATGAGTAACAAAACAAAAAAATGATACTCTAAAATACATCATCATACAGTTGACTGGGAAGTCGTGAACAATAACAGAACAGTCTGAGGCTTCGATAGGGGAACCTCACTATTCCAGACCTATTCCACCTATTTTGTAAACTTATATGATAACGGCTCTAACGAGATTATGATCATAAAATATTCGATTAGTTCTTTCTAAATTTATTTATTATGTAGGTGAACTTGTTTTTGAGTACTAGTTGATCTTAATTATGTGGCTGTTTAGAAAAATATTTATTTGTGAAATATAAAATCAACATTATATTACTCGATTGACTACCCAGATTCCTATTCAATTTAACTGCACAATAAATAAATGCAACTGGCTCAACCCTTCACTCCGTATTGATCTAGAATATATTATAAATTGCACATACATTATTCATCTTTCTGAATGCACATTGTTGCCAAACACTGTCTCCGACTGCTTCCTACACGGAATCACCAGCGTCTCCTACTCATGTCTGGTATTAGCTTCAATAAATTGGTTCCTTAGTAACCTTTTTCTCTTATCAGCCCATTTCTCCTCATCGTCTCTGAGCCTTAGCGATGACAGGTTGCTGCCAATAGACTTCCTGAATATTACTTCAGATTGATCGAGAGTTCCATTAGAATACACGCTATTATCCTGGCTGTTTATTGTCTGAGTGTCTCGTAAATTGATTCTGCGCCCAGGACTCTCAACCGATCTGCGATTCTCGTCCTCATTCCCCACTACTTCTCTTATGTAGCTCAGCTGATGAGAGCCACGAGGTTTAACCTCAGAGTTTTGAAGGCTGTTTGGTTGGGTATGAATTCTAGTCGTTAATGAGTTCAATCTTCCAGCGAGTTTTGGAATTGTTAGTCTCTTCTGGTACTGCTTCTATGGATTGGGTATGATCAGATAATCTTATTCGGAATGAGGTGGGCTACAGAAACTTCTAAGATCGATGCTCTCTGCGTGTCTGGCTGCCAGAAGGCCTTGCCCTACCCGACCATGGTTTGAGATAGGAGAGTCTAAACTCTTTTATGTCTGATCTTCAAACTCAATCCTAAATACCTTGTGACTACTGAAAGGTTTACTCTCTTGGTTGGTAGCTAAATGAGAAATTTTGGGTTTTTATCGTTGTGGAGCAATCACTGGTTAGCAGGTGCTTTTTAATAATTGACATTATTATTGGATTTTGGCCTCATACATAAAGGAAGGGTGTACCACTATCATAGGAGCCTTGGGTATTACTCGTTCCTTATTGACTATCTTTTTGGACGTCTTGGGTGAGTTTTGCAGGAAGTTATGGTTCAAGGGGCTAGCTGCAACAGATATTGAGTTAGGTCTTTTCTTCGAGTTGTAGAAGGAAGCCTCTGTATTTAAAGAAATTGACTGCTTACTGTTCTCTAGCATGAAGCTGGTTTTGTGTTAGGTGCTGGCTCCGAATACCTGTGTCTTAATATTGGAAGGAGTGAGATTGCAGTTGGAGTAGACGGAGTGGTTGGCTCTGAGAGAGGGCGAGCGCCCACCAATCACAATAATCTCCCGATCCTTCGTCCAGACCTTATCAGAAGGATTGAAAACTTTGGCCAGATCCTACTTTTTATATGGAGCAGCGCAAGCCGTAGAATTGTCAGTCCACCAGCACCCCATAAAGCAACATTTGCTGTCGTTGGTAACTATCTGAGTTGGAGCACTACGTCCAGAGTATGTAACTTGCATGGGTTGTTAATATTATAGGAAGTAGATAAAATAAGTTTTATTGAACCTCAACTATCAGTACTTAAAATTATCTTTGAATTAGCTCTTAGCCTTAATAACGTGACTGGGTTGGATGTCTTTGCTGAGGTTTGTACGAGAAATTGGAGCCAAACCTATACTTGGTTGGATATTTAGGCCGCCGCCTAGTCCCAAAGGTTTCACGAACTTTGCTGGGGAGTTCTGGGAAGATATTGGATTGTTCAACTGTGGCTGGAACCCATATGACAGGAGTTTGTTGACGGGGTTGGGTAGTTACTTCTCTACAGGAACTACCTCTTTCTTCAAGGCTGGAAGTTTGATCACGAACTATTCGGATTTCTTCTATCTTTCGAATTTAGGAAATAGCCTCGACTATTTAATAGCTCCTTTCTACATTCCGTACTTGGAGGGAGGCTTCTAGATCTTCCTCTCATACAAAATATCCTATCTCTATTTCTATGTAATTCTCAGCTTCTGCTTATAAATTGAAGGCATCTGCTTATTGGCCAGGTTTTCCTTTTTAAATTTGAGATCTAACTCATCCAAAAGTGACGAGATATTCTGAGATTGGTTGTCAGAGAGATGGTGGGATAGCTCGTATTTCGGCTACGGCACTTTCTATGGGAGAGAGGAGTAATGGTTTATTGAAGGTAGTTTTGATGTGTTGGAGTCTTTGTTTTTGTTTTACAGCATGGCTAATATGTTGTCCAGGTCATCGATCTTGGGTTAGGACCCTTGGATTTTGGTATTTACTGCTGGCGTTGCTGGTTTAATATTTGTTATTGAAGGTAGAACTGGATCGTCTGTGGGTGGCTCAAATCCTTAGAAATAAGGATGTTTCAGAATTCTTCAATTAATCCATATATACTCAAGGGCTGTTGGTCGCATTCTAGGTTGGTACTGTAGCATAGATTGTAGGAGATCGATCGCCTCCGGGCAGGCTGTAGGAACAAGAGCCGCTAGACTCTGCCCTTTTTCCGTTGGAAAGTAATACTTTCTTGCAGATGCAAATTTGTAACCCTCCGGCCAACTCAACTTATCTGGAGTTCCCAGTACTTTAGCAATCCTATTCAACTGGTCCACCTAATTTGTTCCAGGAAACAGTGGATACTGTATGTACAGCTCAACTATAATGCAGGCGAGTGCGAAGATATCGACTGGTGAGTTGTAGGTGGTCGACCGTAGCAGTAGTTCGGGTGCTCTGTACCTACATAAGTATCTAGACTACCATCGGGTAGAGACGTATTCGGTGTATGGCGGCCTGGATCGGATTTCTCTTGCTAATCCGAAATCGCATATTTTGACAATATTGTTAGAGAACAGCAGATTTTAGGGTTTCATATCCCGATGGAAAAACCCCTTCTTGTGCATGTGAGCCAGCCCCGAGGCAATCTGATAGAAAATATTCCTAATTTTCGAACTATTTACTTAATTTCGTTCTCAGTTAGCCTTTTACCGTTTTCCTTCGCCTTCGAGTACATCTCCAGCAGGTTGTACTCCAGCAATTCAAATACCATGTAGAGTTAGTCATTAACATGCAACACTTCCTTCAGTTTTATGATGTTCTTATGGTTCATCTTCCGCAACGAATGGATTTACTTCTCCGTTAGACAATCATCCCAGTCGGCGTACTTCTTCTTAAATTTCTTAATAGCCACCATCTCTCCTGACTGGGTGTTGGTCGCTTTAAATACATCTCCGAAGTTCCCATTCCCTATACTTTTTATGATCTTATATTTCTCCATAAAACTTTTATAACTTCCTTGCTGATTCTCACCACACTCAACCAATCATCACCACCCCCTCAATAGATATTGTTTAATGCTTATTACCTCATAAACTCAGCTATAATTATTATGAAGTCGGCGATTGTTTTTCTCCTTTCGGTGCTCATCATCACAACTCCCCTCACAGATAACGAAATCGTTAACGAAATATTCTACGGTCTGTTTGCCCAAAATCGACTAGGTAAACCTGAAATGTGCCTCAAATGCTTCGATGATGTGACTGCTAAGAAGATTGTCAACTTTATCAATACTGTCCTGCCGCAGGCTGTAAAGATAGTGCCTCCCTATCAGAAGCTCAAATAGTAGGTGACTGATTTCGTCAACTCGTTGTCGTTTGATTTGATTTGGTGCATGGGCAACACTTACGAAATTCAGGCATTAGGTTAAAAATTCGGAATAGCTGCTGGATCAGACGCCAACGAAATCGGTAAGGAGTTCGAGAACTACTATATCTACCACAACGTCAAATTCCATCAGCATGCCGGCCCCATGAACAAAGCAAACTTATAAAAGAAGTACTACGAACTCGGGTTCAAGGGATCAATTCTGTTTCACGAAGTAGTTGACGGTAAAAACTTCTTCTAAAGGTTCTGGAGTTTTGTTGAGAGGGTCGACAACCTTCGCAGGTAGCTCCGCTCATATGAATGATGCGTATGGAATAGCATTAGGTTTATCTACAAATTCAGTTAGTTTAGTCCTCAGTGAGAACATCTATGATCTAGTATTAGTCCATTAGTTTGGCGTAGTCGTATGCTGACTTACCGTCTACATCTTTGAGGTTTCTATTGGCTCCGAGCTTTAGCAACTGCTCTACGTAGTATCGCCGGCCTAACCCGCTAGCCTTCATGAGGGCAGTAGACCCATAGATGTCGGCTTTGTCCCATATCGCTACATATTAAATTCTGGATACCCCCGTACAACACACACAGCTTGAATAGCTATCGGCGATCCAATACAACGATCTAGTGCAGAAGCGTTTGCTAACTGCTTTTATTGACAATATCGTCGCAATGTATTTATTAGTTCTTCATCGAGTCTTTAAGACCACGAATTCTGTTCTCTCGTACCATCGTCCAATACTTGTTTTACTGTACAGTCATTAACCAGTGAGTACCACATACGTATTATCTTCTATAGTGTCAAGCTTAATTTTTCTGGTAAGATTTCCCATTGTATTATGCTTCACTTATAAACAAATACGATGGTCAGTCATTATAACCTATTATTTTAATTAATAACCTAATCCTTTGTTTAATATATTGAGTGGATAACACATTGATTGTAGCGTTTTAGGTTTCGAATATTAGCTAATGCTTACTAACAGCAACCTACTTGTGACTCGTAGTACAGTAGAGCTATTTTGAGAGACAGATTCGATAGAATAAGCAACAAATCAATAGGGGTTTTAAACAAATATTTATGTTTATGAGCATCATACTTTCATCTGCAGGCTCCCTCACTTGTCCAAAACACCCACAAATTCTTGCATGCTTAACATGAAGAGGCGAATGTCTGTTGGGCTCCGTTTAAACCATAGCCACAAGCACCCTGAACATTGATAGGGCATTCGAATGTGGGTGCTGGTCGGATTTTGGGACAACGCTGTCTGTTCTAACTTGAAGTTCCAAGTATACAAAGGAGCAGGACGATGTAAAAAACAATCTTCATTTTAAAATTATAATTCTTGTGAAATACGAAGGTTGTAAACTGCATTTTCAAACAGTTGCCCAGGTTCCGTTTATTGATCATGCATCATACTCATTTATTTGTATGAAAAGCATGTACTCCTGAATATATATTTTAGATCACGATATAGCTTTAGCTTCGAAGGACTTGAAACCCAAATTATAAGAATTAAAACCCTTCTCTAATATAAAATTGCTTAATTCTGATGCTTGTCAGCTGTTATATCGGTAGCTAACTCTTATCCAGGGAAGAATAATCAAAATATCTTTGGTGGCGTTCGATTAGCAGGTGGGGAGGATGCCGATAAGACAAAAATATGCAGTATTTTTTGATTAAAC
>JAOXNN020227322.1:0-13374 GCA_028571205.2 Hydropsyche betteni
AGAAAGAGTCTGAGTTGCTGCAGGCTAATACCTACACACTGGCTACTCATAAAAGCTACAGAATTAAAATAAGGAAGTCGCCGTCATTGCTTGGTCCCCTCGACCAACCCATCAATATCGAAAAGGTTTCGTCAGAATAACGCAGTTTCTTTAGTAACAGCTATCAAACGATCAACCCTTAGAGCAAGAGGATAGGCTACGATTGGTGAAGGCGCTCTTCCGTTAGTCATTCAGCTAATAAATGAGAAAAAAGGTAATGGTAATCATATTTAGTTTACTCTTGTTTTCTCTGGAGCGTCCATAGCGCAACACAACTTCCAGCATTACTATCAGTCATTACTGAAGGGATGCAAGTTATACCCAGACTACTATTTTACAGCAGTTGAGAAGGATGTACCTCGGACATTCGGTGAAAACCAATAATCATGTCGAAAGCTTAGGAACATCCTATGTTGTTATGCTGTCCGCAACCCTCACGTTCACTACTGTCAAGGAATGAATTTCTTGGCTGGGTACTTTGTTACCCATAACTACACATAGTAATAGACCTTCTGGATATTAACCTACCTGATCGAGGATCTGCTACCTGCCGATTATTACAGGGATATGGGCTGTGTACTCTCCCTCAGCTCCATCATCAAAGATATCCTTAGCTAGTTGCTTCCTGAGTTTGTCACTTTCTTCTAGAAAACTTCATTAGAGCTATCTGCAATACTAGTTCCATGGTTGATCTCCTTGTATACTAAGGGTATACCAGGAGAGGTGGCAGATTTTATAATAGTTTCCATAATGGTCGAGGGCAGGTTGGCTCTTATAAAGGCAGCAGTCGCTATTATGAAGTTAGCAGGCCCCAAAATTGAGGATCCGGACGATTTCGGAGAGTTATGGACCCAACTGTAGAAACACGTATCCTAAATCAGACTATCCTAATTCAAACTATTCTACTAGTCAATTTACCTCAACCAATACTTCATAAATGTGCTATTTTCATCGTATATGACAGAGTACGAGGCTTTGAGTGAGAAACAGGATGCTATTAAAGCAAGCAATACATAAAACTATCTCCCCTAATGCAACCCGACTCTGCCTACCTGCCTCCATATGATGTAAATTGGCCGTAGGTTCAGAATATAGCCTACTGCTCAAGTACAAACTCTTCGAACTAACACCCCACTTTAATAACTAATAGACGATACATATTTCGAGCAGTGCAAATTAGCCTAGCAACACAAACCCAAAGCAATCGACTGCACTGACGCTAAGAAAGTGCTAATAGGTAGATCCCCACACATCTGTCAGAGTAAAAACAAGGTGAAGAAAAGCCTATCTATCAGCTAAGTATCCAAAATAATCTAAACCATCCTCTACTCTCACTAATAACCCTAGTAACCTTCATCTCCCTCCTAATTCGGCTAACCCCCAACATTCAGTCAGAAAGTCACTCGCAAAGCCACCGCACCTAAAGTCTTATAACTTCGAGAACTCTTCTAAGTTAGGTAGGACTACAAAATGGAGTAGGTCAATATCGTAGAATAGATCGTCAAGTAGCAGAAACAATCCAAACTCTCTAAAAAAGACAGTCTTATTCCTGTTAAAGACAGGTTCAATTTCAACTTCAAAGGCCTACTCAAAAAGTTGTTTTGAATTTGTATCATCAATTTATATACCATTATGATCAGAATTGTAATCCTGTCGTGTGTGCTTGCATTTGTATGCACTGTGCCCACCTAATAAAGCCTCTCAGTCTAGATGCGCAAACTGTACTTCTCCAGAAAAACAGTCGTCTAGCCCATCCGATGTATCGGTTATGTAGTCAACGCCAATTACCGGCGAGTGTAGATGCTCATCAACTGTACCCCCTCAATAAAACAGCCAAACATATCGATCGAGTGTTAGTTACAGATGTAGAACTATCCGATTGTGAGTAGGACAATTTTGAAGGTTGTCCCTAATAGTCCACCTTCTGTCTCGGCAGCAAGAACATAGTAGGAAGCTGGAGGTTTACAGTCGGCAAGTGCATGCCTCGGTTTTTCGTGTACATGTACATGATGGAATACTCCGACACTGACATTTCGGGTAGGCTTAGCCCATGTACATCTAATAATATCTAGATTACGGTTGCGATAACATAGCTGAAACCGACTATACGTACTGCGCCAGTATCCCCCTAGACAAGTGTGGAGTTGAAGACTAGTAAAAGGATAAAAACCAATAATGCGATAGGAATTGCTTTAAACTCGACTGTACCTATCTGGACCCTCTCAAAAGGAACAAAACATCGCTATCAACCTGCCTACCATCCTTCCTCCAACAGGATAAGTTTAACGATTACTGTGTCGCCTAAAATGGTACAACTTCTTTTATCTTAGCGTACTTCCACTAGGACACCAAGAAGCCTGTAGCACACTACTGTGGAGGGAAGAACAGGAGAAGGTTACCCCGTTCATTATAATAAGCAAAAACCCTAACCATGTGGTAACTAATGGTAGCGTTATTAGTGATAGCCGGTATCATCTTCATACTGAGCATCGTATACTACAGGATGCAGATGTCTAGAACCGGTATGGCTCCTTTCAACCCACCCGGTTGGGTCCCCAACTTCCTGTACCCTCGACCCCAATCCCCCATCCTAAACTAAAATTCAGTATAGATGGATTCCAACTATCGGAGGCAAGACTGATCCCATATCTATTACCTCTTACCCATAATTTAATGTTACAGTATCAGTATTACCGTTTCTGGGTGGTAAGAAACGGGGCTATCTTCTTATTCTGCTTCTTCACACTAGTATTATCCTTTGAATGCACTATCTTCTCCTTTTCCTTCTCCTCATTCTCTATTCCGTAGATGGTTTCGTACGGTGAATTGAACCTGGATGTTGAAGTTAGAAAGCCTACCGTTTTAGGTAGTAACTCCTTCGGTAAGCTCTATTTAGTGCTCTATTGGCAGTAATTTCCAGGGCCAGGTCCTTACTTTATTGGAAACAGCTATCTAATTATTTTGGATTTAAAGTGGTGCTCATGCCTCTAATAATTTAACAACAGATTAATCTAGTCTTGGATTTCTAAATCGTAGGCACCGGGTCCTGGGCATTCCGGTTTCTTACTGAACCATATCCTATCCTTATTTACTCCAAGCCTATTCATTGTGTATGTTAGTGGGTTTATATTCTATTTAGGTTAGTAGGTGCCTACAGCTGGAGATACAAACTTCGATTTATCAACTTTGGGAATCTTGGAAACGAAGGGACCCGTTATCGGATTGGCAGTCTGTTTGTAAATAGGGTCGTATGTTGTCGGGCTTGCCAGCGATTACTCTCTCTTACCTATTGTACTCCGTTTATCACTGCAGTTGAAAGGAGGAGCTTTCTAGTGTCTGATATTCTTCTTAGGTACTATAGGATTATAAAAAGTGGGTCCAGGTTGTTTCGATAGATTCTATTAATAGACATCTTAACAGCTAACAGTAGAGCCTTTGAACACTGACCTCAGCACCTTCATAGATTTAGGTACAAACCAATCCATCACTTTCTTCTTACCAAACTGACTGCTATTTTTGCATTTATAACTAAACGACTAAACCGAGTTGTAGTTTATTGGATGATCTATTGCAAGAGATTTAGGTTTGAATACATCTCTTTTGACATTCGAAGTATGGAAATCAGTTCCCTTCACCATACTTATCTCCTACATATACCTTAGTATTGTCTATGGTCGACTCTTTTCCTTCTTTATTATCAAACTCGGTAGCTAACTACCCTTCTGAGTCTACACCCTATCCTAAAACTCTTCCGCCTTAAACGGTATTATACGTGATTGATTACTCGAACACGGAGATCTGCTTGGTGTTGTCCATAACTATGGAAGGTTGTAGCTTCCAGGACCAATCATGCATTCCTGCAGCTCCGGTACTCTCTCCCACAGCCTATACGACTTGAATATGTTCCTGTAGGGCTTCCCATTGAAAAATGATCTTTAAAGGCAGGCTGTGTCGACACTAATTTATTTCTGAGACCTAACGAAAGAGCTGCAAGCATTGGTTTCATGTACTGGCTTCAGGTATGAGGTTTATTCTGACTACTGGTGCAGAGATTAAATTTTTGATTCCAAAAGTGAAGGGGTTTCCAAAAGGGAAGAAGACATCAATTGATCGAAAAAAGAACATTAATAAACTGCAGCATTTCTAATTATCATAATTTTAATAATCACAATATGTGAACTCTGTCCTTCTGTATCAGTTTCATTAGAGCGTTACCAATAGTATGATTTAGCTAGGGAGGGCCGCAGACAAACGCACCTGCAATCATATTCTATCGAGTGATTTATCTGATCATCTTTTCGTCTACTCTCGTGTTGAACGAAGAGATGTCGCTGGGTACTTTACCGTGAGATATGCGCAACTTCAACTCGAACATCTCTAGATCGTGCTTGCGACAGATTCTTTGAGTGATTAGTGGTAGTTCCAATCCTTTCATATCCTCCTCTACGCTTAACGACCAGTAAAGCACAAGTTTAAAGTTGACTGGGAGCCTTGGAACGTAGTTGGTTCTGCTAACGCGTCTATAAACTTAAAGGTAGATCTCATAAATGAGGTCCAATAGGGGAATTATCCCAGTTCCTCCGCAAAATGCATAAAAGTCTCCTTCCTAAAGCTCGAGCCCCCTGCCGAAGGGACCTTCAATAATAACCTACCCTCCCACCGGCATTTTATGCATATACTAACTAAATCCTCCCACCTTATACTCTTTAATTACAAAACTAAGTTCCTCCATTTAATCCGGAAGCGTTGGGAGAACCGCATCTCTTTTGGGATCTTCCAGATATTTAGCTATTTTCTTAATATACTACCGGTGTGTAACCGAAGTGCAGTGGGCTAGGGTGTACAACCGAGCAGCAAACTTCTGTTTTAATGGGCTCAATAGAAAATGTCTTCCCATATACAGAATGTTGGGTTGGGGAAATATCTTGAACTTAGGATTCTCGAATTGAAACCCAAAGATGTGTTTGCTCATTTTAATAACATTTAATAGTTTCCATCTGTTTGGCGTGTTAGTTTTATCTCCCACTTTCGGTCTCAACAGCCCTAGCACTCCCAGATCAACATTGCAGATGTACATCTAACTGATCAACAGATGACTATAGACTGAATGCCTGTATGCTGCTGCCTTACATATCTCTAGATTGTACGCTCCATAAATGTACCTACTAATCTCCTCACCAATCACATTCTCTATTATGTACATCCCTCCCGGATGTTTCAACTTCGACAAATCTATGAGTTTATCCTTGAACAACGCATACCTAAGATGAGGATACTCCTCCCTTATTTTCCTCTTACTTACCCCATTCATTATCATCTCACTAACATTCTCAAACTCATTTAGAAGAGTAGCCGTCCTATCGTATTTGATAGGCACGAACAAAGACTAACTCTGCTCAGAGCTCATCCTTTAAAACACGAACGCCATCGAACAGAAAAACACAATATAGTAACAAATCAATACCGTCATCATAGTGTCCCAGTAGGGTCCAGGTACGTACCATCCCAGCATCAGCTGCACCTTACTCAGAAGGTAGAATACCATGCCTATCACTTTATGGTACTTCCTTTTCCCTAATACAACTTCCGGAGGTACAGAAGATCCCTCCAGCTGGTATTTGATTATTAGACCCAATACCTGCATCACTATTATGCCACTAACGAACGTTATGCCAACAATAAAGTGCACTATCGTTGAGAGTGTCAGTTGGGAGAGTCCAGTCCAATTAAAAAGACTCTGTCTGTTGACAATCACCATCATCAGTACAACCACTACAGTCAGGACATTGACTAGAGTGAAGAGAGAGTGCGCCAGAAGGTACCTATGCCAGTGCTTATAGTATCTAACAATAATCAGCAGGGTATCAGCTACTATCGTCCACAGTATTGTAAGAGTTATCCCATGAATACTGCTGTAGATATTCTCCGTGGGACTTATCATAAGTATTACTTTATTAATATATCGAATATTATATCTAGATATGTAAGCAGTCACGAGAAGGTTTTTTTCGTCATGATATTATAAAACTCTTCTTCCGATACCAACCCATCATTGTCGGTATCAGCCCTCTCCACCATTTCCTGGAGTTCGGAGTCATCAATTGTCTCTCCCAGTTCCTTAGCCACTCTCCTGAGATTTTTAATCGATATGTAACCTAACGTAACCCTCCAACTACCTGTCTTCTCGTCATCAAATAAATTGAACACCTTGCGGATGTCCTCCCGAGAATCTTTGTCGCTGATACGAGCAGTCATTAAATGCAGGAACTCTTCGAAATCGATCTGACCACTCCCATCGGCATCCAGATCAGAAATCATTTGGTATATTGTCTGGTTTTTAGATTCAAACCCTAGGGATGTCATAGCTGCCTTCAGTTCTAAAGTTAGAGGATAAGGTACCCTTAGGGTCGATTGATCCTCCGCCATCAGTATCGAATAAGTCGAATGCCTCTTTGATTTCGACAACTTAGTCCTCGCTGAGACCTGGCCTTTCGAAGTTCTTGGCGCTGAAGCCAGTTGACTTTTTGGTGACTGGGGGTTGTGAGGCCTTCGACACTTTCATTTGAATTTAAATATTATCTAACTGTATTATCACTATGAATTTAAACTAAAGTCCCTACCCATCCATACTCAATAACTTAAGCTACAACTCACATCATCCTAGCTCATTAAACTATTCACTAAGTTAGTTGTTATTAGGTATCACTGTGTTTGATTTTTGAACTTCATTAACGCCTGGATCTGCTTATCAATAGCCTGGTCAAGTCTAATTGTCTGTCTTTGGGAGGGTTTTTACGCTGATTTAAACCTCGATTAAGTCTTGCTCATATTAATATTGGCATCTTGCCCTCGTACTCTTCTATACCATATGTGTTTCTCCAGTCCCGTTTAGTACAGAAACTATTACTATTGGTGCTGCAGATATTTCTCCACTTGCTTGCCGACCTGCTCTTTAACTAACTATTCATTCTCAGATATCCTCTTCTCGTACTCTACATTCACACCTTTTCTCTTATCATACCCATTTTATTCTCTTAACAGATTAACCATTTTGGTCTAATTCGCCCATCTAGTATGCAGAGCATCGGAAGGATTGTACAATGGTCCCTTCTTCGGTTCTATTTTATCTTCAAACACATTATACATAAACTTTTATTAGTGAGGATCCACTATTCTTGATGGTTATTGTTCAGATCCTGCATGGTAATGTGATTTTTATATAAACTTTCTCTTCTTACCATTTGTGGTTGTTTCTGTCTCTGACAACGATGAATATTGATCCGATAAACCAGGTAACCCTCCCTTCAGTAGCTCCACTGTCCATTTACGACCACTACCATATTCCTCCAGTAACCTCAAATAGATCTCTACCGACATCATCTAAAAATCCAGCTTCTAATGCTTCTCCGATAACCCTACATAAAGTCTCAGCAGTTAGTACATCATATCGGAGTGTTCCTTCGAGATAGTCGCTATCCTCAGTATCTCAATGTAAATATCAGCGAACAATTTATACCTCGGTTGAAGAGCAGGCAACACATCAAATAAGCTTAAAGTCGACAGATTATTTTGACCCGATAGTTAATGGTTCGGATCAATAAGATCAACCTTATCCATCATATGCAGTCGTGTAAGATTGGCTGTTAGTATCACTCTCAGACTCCCCTCTTTGAGCACTGGAAGTAACCTAATATTCTGAGTTTTAGCCCTATCTCTAAACCCTCTTGATCCTATCATCTTCGTAACTATCCGTTGGATGTCTCTATCATATTCCAGTGTTTTTGCCCAGGTTCTTACCTTCTCAATCTCCTTTTTGAGGAACTGTTCTTCTTCCACTATCTATCCTCTATAAACACTGCCATATTTAAGAATTCTACCAAAGCCTTTCAATTAGCAGGCGATTTCTCCCAAGCAGCTAACCAGTTTACTAAGTTTCTTAGCAAACAGATACAAAACCATACTGCCTCGTTTCTTATGGTCTAAGATCTACTTTTTGTAGAGCTGGATCACATGCTAGAACATCTCTTAACCTCTGTCGCTCTGTAAATAGAAGATTGTCTTGCCCCAGGCCCTATACTGAAAGAGTAAGGGCACATAATAGGGATAGGATTTATTTACCAATGCATAATACCAACTCTGAAGTCTGGCTATCTAATTACTCTCCAATACTCCGTAGCTAAGAGGACCAATACACGTTTGTAGTGGAAAGCCCTCTACAGAAACACCCAGAATAGATCCGCAAAGGTAGTTAATCACCTGCAACCGTTCCTCCGGTTTCAAATTCTAAATATCATTAATCGACTATTCAATATATTGTAGTGCAGGACTTAATATTTGAAGCACCTGCTCTTCATTCGTCCATACTGGTGCCAGCAACAGTTTAAGGTGAAAGTCATTAAGCACTTGGTCAGGCTGCAGCTGAAGCTGTGGGTCTCCAAGGGTAAAACTACTCAGATAGCTCAGCATTTCTCTTCTTCCACAGGGTTTAGCTACACATAGTATCTCAACCTTCTCACTAAAGTATCTAGAAACTATGTTCGATCTCGTCTATTCATCGAGTCTCAATACCAGAAGACTCTCCACTATGTTCTTCGCTAGGCCCCGGGTAAGCAACACAGTTTTCGATAGGATTACCCTGTATCGAAGCATCTACAGGTGGGCTTTAATCTGTTTCGAAAGGTGAGTATATCCTGGTTTAATTATGAGGCAGATGGATTCGAATAGGGCGCAGTCGGGCATAAACTGACTGACTATTTGCTAAGTTATCGTTTAGCTTGTTGAGCTATACATCCAATAGTTGAAAACCTCCGAACCCAGCTCTTTTATTATACACTATGCCACTTTAGGGCTTATTCTGGATACAGGAACTTAGGGACTAGTCCTCATAATCTCTCCGCTGGAAGAATCGATAATAATAGTCTGCGATGAGTTCTGATGTGCCTCGAAAATAATATTTTGCAGGTCAAACAGCGATTTAATACCATTAAACACGTTTAAAGTATTAGCTTTCTCCAAGCTATTGTTATAAGCCACTGGCACCTCCTCTTTCCAAATCTTTCCATTAACCGCAACCTCTATTGCTGGTGTCTACCTCAAAACTCTCACCTGGTTCTTCTTTAACCCATATTTAGCTCCCTCACACAGTAGATGCGCCTAATGTAGAGCAGCTCTTTTACTAACTAGTACCAACTCACACATTCCACCACTCATCAGCTCCAAATATTATTTCTTTTCTCCATCCTCTATGTTTTAGAGCATAGCGAAGAAGTCAGCCTGGGAGGTATTCAGCTGAACAAACTTTCTGCTTATAAGAGTGAAATCAGAAACCCTGAAATAGTTCAAAACGAGCTCATCCATACCCGACCTTACAAGTGATGGCCTCAACAATATTATGCACCTCTATGATTTAAGGAGGTCAGGATAGAACTACTTAAGTATCTCTGCATTCTCCTTCTAATCTTTAAAGCGTATAAAATTGGGACTATTTCTACAAAGATTAGTAAAGTGCAATGGGCCTGTCTTCCCAACCACCCTTAAATCCAAATAAGGCACTATCTCCGACACCAGATGCTGTCCCATAACATAGTTCATTAGAATAGAGTTACTCGAAAAGCTAAATGCTTTCTCCAGTTTTCCTCTCTTAACATTTTTAAAGTCTTCTGCTATCACTATATAATTATTGAAATCCAGCAGATCCCTCACCTTATCAGAAGCTACCTTCATCTGTTATGGTCTTCCTGAGAATGGTACGATTATGCTTTAATAGGTAATCCTGAAAAAACTTGGAAAGAACAGCTGGGAGTCGACAGCAGATTAGTATTTATCAGCACTAGCATATTGCAGAGTAAAAGGCAGGAGATTTTACTGTACAGCTAAGACGAACTTGTGGAAGTGGGATGGGCCACTGATCGATCGGTCTAGCTTAAGAAATAGCACTAAAGTTTGGTGACGGTCGTTTAGTTTCTTGAATAGACTGTTGATTTCCTATCGGAGCTGGATATAAACATCGATTTTCTGCTTAATTTACGGAGCCTACTCTCTAAAGTCGACCATAGCTGGATCAACAGGCAACCTCTCCATAGCCTTAAAGAAGTACAGGAACTCATCGAACCTACTCTTCTAAATTCTCCTATTTACCCTATCAAACAGTCGTTTTTCAACCATTTTGTGTTTGAACTACCAAGGTTGCACCTTACTGGAAGCCAAAACAGCGTACCCGCCTTCCGCCAACACTTGAAGCAGCTTCTTTTTGTATGAATCCAGCAGACGAGGCTTCTCCGAAGGATAGGAGAACACAGCCACCAACGTATCAATATCAAGACAGCTTTCATTAAGGTCTTTCGTCGCGATATGCGAATACAGTATCTTCGAGAACATCCTTTAGGCGACTAAAGCTGGATGACTATTCATGGGACACCCACACTCCAAACAATCAAACACATCCACCTACTGAAAGGAGTCCAAACTAAAGTTTCCCTCGTAAATTCCGCATCTATCACACCTAATACAGCTTCCCCTCTCAAAATTAAATGGGTTGTACGGTCTTTCCCTGGCAAAGTCGACCTCAGTAACTTTTTTAATTCGGTCGTTGTGTTTCTGTATCGATATACCATTACATCCTTCACCTGCTTCGTTAGGATGTCCTTCGTAAACATCAGCATGCTCTCCGCCTCCTGCTTCTCAAACTCCAAGTACTCGGGATCCTTATCTTTATGCTCTTTCTATTAATGTTATGATTTAAACACTCTCGATGGATCGTAACTTAGCTGGTTACCTTCAACATTCGGTAGTTCTTAATCCACACCGGAGTACCTCCTATTCGGCTGAAGGGATGTTTCTCAATTTTCCATAGTTACTCTGAAAGAAGACTAAAGAAGCCAACTCTTTCTGTCTCTATCATACTATTATAATTATACCCCCATATTTGTCACATCATTCCATCAAATCATTCTTGTTTAACAACTGAATAGGCTCGACCTGCCTCCTTATGCACCTGTTCGAACAACAGTGGCACCTCATCGAATTTATGGATGGAAACCTTGGGATGGATTTTGTGTACAGCTGCGAAGTACATAGTTTGGTAGGTCTACTCTCTGCTTCCAGTAAAGCAATGGATCAGCTCCAGTTCACCTAAATAATCTCTATTATTACCAGAGATAATACTCATAAACTCAAGTTTGATTTCTTTGAAGACAGGATGACCCACAATAATAAACCTTCCACCAAGCTTTACAGATTTCATTGCTAATTTGAATATCTAATTGTTGACGTAAGGCTCACAGAGAAGTAAGGCGTTGAATTTCACCTTGGATTTCTCCAAAGCTTTCCATTAGATGAACTCTCCACCATCTTCCTTAATGGCGGCTTCATTATGAGCATCCCCGACAACATGGTTTTTAATCTGCATGGCTTTAAGGAATTTCAGAGCTAATTGTCCCATCGATCCAGAACCAATAATCCCTACATTGTCCGTATTGACGACATATCTCTTTACTGCAGCATAGATCGCTGCACCATCCGATACGATCGCTGGAACCACTTCATCTGGTAATGATTGAGGAACTGGATAGGCCCACCTCGACAGGACATCAATATGAGTTGCATAGCCTCCAGTAGTGGAGCTGCTGATGAACTCTGCTTTTCTGCACAGGTCTTCTCTGCTTCTGTAGCACTCCTTACAGTGCCCACAGGCTGACCTCCACATGCCAACAGCAACTCTATCTCCAACTTTGAACTTCGCTTATTCCTTCTATACTGCAATGACACGTCCGAAAGCCTGGCTTCCCAGATGCACTAAATAACCTTTACCTTACCATCTTCAGAGTGGAACCTAGCAAATATATCGAGAGGTATAACCGCAAAGCAGTCGATTTTGATTCGAATGTGTCCTGTTTCTACAGGTTTGAGATCAGTCTGTTTCTTGAAGCTAGACTTTTTAACTAGGTTGTATGCCCACGAAGTTGATGTGTTGGTTTCTGCCATTAGATATTATAATCTTTATTAAATATCCTACATTCATTTATCAGATTGGTATGTTCTCTAATTTATGTTGGAAAGATGTTAGTTCTATGTAGTTACGGTGAAGGCTATCCATGTAGGCAACAACAGTTAGACCTAAACCCAAAGTAACTAGATATTCATCTCTGAAGAGACCATTAGTGAAGGCTAGGAACATGTAGCTAGCTAGTGATATGCCTGCCAACACTGTAAAGACAATATCGAATGTCAGCATAGCCTTAAAGTTTACCCTGGTAGTCTTCCAGTCCTATCTCTATCTAAATGCATAATACTTGGCCGATGGGCAGAACCAATTACAGAAAATGGCTACTCCTTCCCCACAGCTGATGTTTTTCGTTCCTAAGCGACAACCTCCTATCAGAGAATACACAATAGAAAGTAGTACTGCAAAAACGAACAAAGACCCACCAATGCCAGCAATATAGAATGTAACGTACATCCTCGGTGGGTATGTATTATTCTGGTAGAGTCCAGGACAGCTATCGAAGCAGCTAAACCACAGCCTGATATCAGTATCTAAATCAGGAGCAGTACTACAGTTGAACTGAGGGTTTAAAGGTGTATTGCACAGCCCATTGCATACTGCTAAGTTGCATTTACTGTAAGCTGCAAAGTTATGAACATAGTACAATGGGGAATAGTTGCAGTAGTAGCTCTGACAGTTATCGGGGATGGTACCTGGTCTGCCAGTGTTACCTAGTAGAAGTACACTGTACAGATCGTACACCATATAGATGTTCACCCATGCGAAGCCACCTATAGTGCATACTACTACTATCATGGTGGAGAGCATAGTGAATACGCTGCCCTTCGATAGCTGTATGTGCTAGAGGATAGGTTGTTATTAAAGCTGAGTAATTTAGTTGATGTTGAGTGTGCGCTAGGCAGTCAAAGGGTTTCTAGTAATGTTCTTGTTTTTGTTGCTCATCAATGACTACTTCGCTCGTTTCGTCTGCTGTTTCCACTAGCGTTTCGTCTGCTGTTTCACCTAACAAAGAAGAAAAAGTTGCCAACGGCTCATCTTCTTCCTCTAATTGAGGAAGAGTTTCTTCTTCAATTAGCAATACTTTGGGCATAATTTCTTTGCTCGCCAAAACTCCTATTGGTTTTTCATCTAATAAAGAAGAAAAAGTCGCCAAAGGTTCGTCTTCTTCCTCCAAACTAAGATTTACGGCTTGCCGCTTCGATTGTTTCGCTTGCAAAGCCGCCAAAGTTTGCGACACAATCGCATCTTCGCGGGTTTTGTGTCGAATAATTTCGGGTTCTGCACTAATGCTTTCCAAAGTCATTTCCTCTTTTGTTTGCATTAGGTCTTCT
>JAOXNN020227341.1:0-13370 GCA_028571205.2 Hydropsyche betteni
ATTCAACACAAGGATGTCGAGCAAGATTCCGGACGGGGTCTAGGTATATATATAGGTCTAGGATAAATTCTTAAAGGGTTGATAGGTTATGCTTGGAACATTTTCAACCAAACATACTTAGTTCAGTCTTACAAGTTATAGTTTTTGAGTCATTAATATTATTTTTTTGATTTTTGAGAAAAAATGCAAAATATCGCACATGCAATCTAATAATTACTGAATGAAAGATAATACGGAAAATAAACTTCATTTTTTCGTTTGTATACTATATATTTAATCTTTTAAATAACGATTAGTTACCAAAAAATTACTGCGATAAAGGGAGACTGGAGTTTATTGATATTTCTTGTAAAAAAATGATTCCCAAAGTTATCGAATATTTAAAAAAAAAAACAAAACATTTTTATCAAAAGCCCTTTTGATTGATGTATCAACATGCAGATATCTAACCGATTTTCAAAATTAGATTAGATAGATTCGATTACCAATTTTTTTTACCCTTTATAAACAACTTATGCATTTTCTTAAAACTTTCTATTGAATACTATGCCATCTTTGAACGTATATTTGCCGCCTCCAATCCTTGGATTTTTATCAAAAAAGATTCGAATAGCATACGTTCAACTAACAATAAACGAAATACACAATGTTTAGAACGGGCTTCGAAGACAACCGAAGCATCATCACGAATATAGCAAACTACACAATTTGACTTATATATACATAAACGTCGCAATGACCCATTTTCCGAACATAATGAGAAAACGGACACCGATCCGAGGCGTTTCACCACACACAATTCCCGTTTATATGACAGGAAAACCTGGGAGGGACCCTTTGGGATAGCACAGCTCAACTTCGGCATATTTTCATTCGAGTGCTGAAAGATTACAGCGTCGATCCCCGTGCAGTTTCCTTCCCATTGTTCGAGCGGTCCGGTGGCACGTTTGCAAGTGAAAACTTCTCACGAAGCGGGCCTGTTTTTTTTATTGAATTTTAAACGTTTCGTTTTGATGTGTTGCCCTCTCGTCCGCGTTCGTTCAAAGTGTCCGAGTTGGATCGGGTTAAATATTTGATTTCGGTTCGCTTCATCGCTTCGGGATTATTCGCAGTGGAGCTTTTTTTATGGCTGTGCGCAGTTTTCGGTCGTATTTTGAATAATGAATTGAGATTTCGAATTAATTTTTTTTATGTTTTAACAAAATTATAATCTTCGCGCTGAAATTGTGTGAAAGTCTTTGATGTTTAATTTTTATTTGTTTGGCTTTTTGTTTCGGCGTCGCAGTACAAACTTCAGCGTGTATATTTTGGTAAATGAATAGAATTGTTTTCCTCGTTAAATGCGGCTTTTTTCAATGCATGTTACTATTATACGAATCCTGAATATTTTCATGATTTTCATAAACTCTCAAGTATCGATATGTTTTTGATAAAACACAATTTGAAAGGTCACCCTATACCTCGAGGTTTATTACATAATATAAATAACGTTATTCCGTTGTATTTGTTTGAACTAAATTGAATACATAAAAATATGTCAAATGGTTAAATAAATTCATGCAAATATATTTATGATGAAAAAAATACGAATATGTCCTGACAGTCACATGTATATTTTTGTAACTGATTAAATAAACCAAAAATTTAATTTTGTGTAATAAAATTACTAGAACTAATGTTATTATTATAATACAATCGAACAAAATTTAGATTTATTCATTAAAAATATGACTGTTCATTATTCGATAAATTTATAAATGTGTAATATAAACATTATTCTGCAATAATAAAATTATATTCATCAGCAGGGTTTTATGTAAATTCATATTTTGTTTCGTTGGAGAAAATATTATATATACCCGAGGATAAAGGTTTTTTTTTTAATTTATTCATCTTTTTCCAAGGGAGTAGATATTTCATTATATGCTTGTGTCTTGTAATCTTCTCGGTATTTTTATTCATTGTAAGTAGATACTGTACGCGTTTTGCCTTACTATTTGCTCCTTATATGGTTTTTCGCAATTTTCCTTATATGTACTAGAAAAATGCTTTTTGTCGGTGCACCAGGAAAGCTCATATAATATGTTCCTCTTGAACAATGTTGGGAAATTTTTATAAAATAAATTTAAAACTTTATTTCTAACGACAGTATTTTTTTTAATATAGATTTTTTCAGAGATCTCTCAGTCGATAATCCGATTATATTTATGTTCCGGTATACGTTTATTCCTTTTATCAATTTTATTTATTATTTCGCGTATTTCTTTGGTTTCCGTTCAACTTTGTACACAGATTCCGTTTCTTTAGAAAATATTAGTTCGATAATTTTCAACAAAACCTTATTTATATTTATTAAACATATTTTCCGAATAATGCACATCAAAGAATCTATTGACTACAAAGAAACAATGCAAACCTGTCACAAAAAACTGACCCATATCAGACTATAACTAAACCGGTATATTATCGTAATTATCGAAAAGGATTTCTCCACACCGACGACGATCGGGAAAACGATATACAAAAATAGAGCTTAGTCTAATTTTAAACGCCAGTTCGAAGTTTCGACATTTAAAAGCCTCCACTTTCTATCCCCTTTAGCTATACAACGTGCACTATTTATATACCACGATATTCGATACAAAGCAAATTTATTAATTTGGCGAAAAAAAAAAAACTAGACCACTTCGAACATATTATAAATGCTCAGTGAACCGTTTCTGAGAAAATATCATTACGAATTATTATATTATATAAATTGCGACAAATAATAGTATTTTTATCATTTTCGGATTATTATTTTATTTTAGAATTCTTTGTTGGTATACGATGTTTTTAAAATATTCATATGTTTATCTAGACTAATTGGCGAAAATTCGTTTTTTTACTGTGATTGCCCTTTTCGAAGAAGAAAGTTCCTCATTTGAAAACTTTCCTTTTTTTGAAAGGTAAAATGCTAGAATTCACCAATTTTCGACTTTAAAACACATATTTACAAACACCCACACATATATCATATATACCACAATACTGAGTATTAAAAGCATCAAACGAAAATGCAGTATGAAACAAACGTGCATACAAAGTGTGTGCCAGAGGCAGCTCTCGCTTTGGCCATGTACATATCGGTTTAATAATACAAATGGTTCAAAAGTGTCCATTTTTCCGCATATTGTACGCAATATCCGTGTTTCCCGCAGTTTTCCACAAATCCGTTTTTTTATAAAACACGTGGATTAAATATATGTTATGACAAGTGGGTGTTTCGTACAAGGGTGGCACGACCAAGTGATTTTCTCGGAAGGATCGCGTATTTGTCGACATGTTTACGAATAACAACGTTCGAATTCTATGAAATCCGTAGGTAAATCGAAAATTATTGGGTTTTTCTTTTATATACATCTTTGTACAATTGTGTGCGGATTACTATTAACTTGAATACCTTGTTCCTTTTATATTATAATAGTATTACTTGAGTACCTTGTTACTTTCATATTAGCGTTGGCAAGTGATGCACTCTTACTAAATTATCGTATTTTCCGAGTATTTCAATGCAACAACGATGTATAATAATAATTGTTAGATTTCAGTGCGATCCGAAATGTATTTTCAATTTTAGTTTTTTTTTTATTGTAAATGCATATACACAAACTATTGATAATTTTGCGCGCGGACTCAACAACGGGATTCGATGCAGTCCATTTCACAAAAGTGCAATCTTAATTCGAAAAAAGAACAAAACGAAAAAACAGAATGCCTATTGAATTTCATTTTTAATTTTCTTAATAATAGAAGCAATCTTTTTTTTCGAAATCGATTATGGATTTTCAACGTATAATTGATTGAGTTCGCGATTGAGTTCGATCACTACTTGTTATTTGATTAAAAATGTAGAAATTGATAAATATTCATAAAATTAACTATGATTATTGAATTGAGTAATTTTTATACATTATTTTAATGTTTTATGTATTGAAATTATGCAAAATTATTAATGGAATATATAAATAATCCTATTGTATGATTCATACGTCCGTTTCGAATAGCTACTTAATGGAAGATGAATTGAGGTCAATCAGTAATACCTATATGTAGTAATTTTTGAATGTTTCCTTATAATCTATTATATTTTATAATATAATTAATTTACTAACTTATAATCATGGAAAAAACGGTTAACTGATTAGTCATTGAATACCAATTTGGGTACTTTATCGTTAACTAATAATCAATTTCAGTTTTCCTTAGTTCATGAAAGCGATTATTCCATGAAAGTACTTTGTTCGTGCGTCATGAAAGAATTATTCAGATGCATTTTTAATGCACTGATTAAACCCGTTTGTCTCAAGATGACATGCACATTTGTTAGTAATATTACATTTTCGCTATGCAATTTTTATATGTCAGCAACAATGAAAGGAAGTCAGACATTAAAAAAATAAAAGTGAAATATAAAAGATTCACTGCGTTACATGTAGTATTTGATCAACACAAAGGCAAAAAAATGAAAGAAAACACATTAATTCATAAAAAAATTAATCTGCTCTTATAAGCGAAGTCAAATTTCAATTAGAAATCATCAACTCCTAGTCTAATTCAATTCAAACGTATTAACATAAATAAACACCTCCGCACATCGATCAAACCCTCTGGATTCGATAATCGTAACTTTCGCCTTAAAAAGCAACTTTAAAAGCACCCGTTCTCGATCATTCGAAAATCCTGAATAATATATGAAATGTATACCGACAAAATTGTCCACTCCAGTACAAAAGAATCGAGATCGATCCATTTCCGTGATGAGTGGCTCACTTTATTCAATTGTTTCTTTTCGCCGTAAAACTCGTCTATATTATTGCCGGCGATGTTTTATGGGTCACTCGCGCGAATGAAAACCCAGCAAAATGCAATACGAAACTTTTCATTTGAATATGGAACACGTTGAAAAAAAAAATACACGTATATTTATTTCATGCACAGTCCCCTTTTGTTTTGGTTCTTGTGCAACGCGAAAAGGGGGACGAAAAAACGCGAAAGACATCCCTGACGACTAAATATAGAAATAAACATCATTTGGGTCACCTGGATGCCGCGAAAGTCTATTTTGTGACACCACTCGTCGAAACAATTGTATTTTCTTTTTACTTTCTCTATTTGTTCGCGTGCATGAGTTGTGCGGTGTTCTGTTGGGGAAATTTTCGCGACAACTCAGTTATCTTTTGTTGGATACGGTTCAAATGAAATGTTCGGTTATTGAGCAATTTGCAACTGTAATGTAATATTATTGTTCCGTTGCCGTGATCAAAGGTGTTATTTTAATGAAAACCGTTTCTATCGAAGAAATATTGATGGTTCGATATGATATTTTCCAATCAGCAACTGTTTCTCCTACATACATCACATATATACACACATAAGTGTATGTTTATACATACTATTATATACGTATGTATATACTATATAATAAATGCTACATAATATATACTACCTAGTGATGATGAAGAAGTGATTCCACTATCAGCAAATACAATTCTAGAAGGACTCCAACTAGCCAATAAACTTGGACACCTGTTCCTTACAAATGATGACAATGTTGAACGAGTTAACGTGATTAAAAAATAATTATGACATGTCATGAAGAATCATAAAACGAACTTAAAATAATGAATTAACAGCATCTGATAACTAAATTTTTATTTAAAACCAATGAAACAGAAGATGGAAATTTTATTCAAAATACATTTGTAGATAAATCGCCAGTAAAAATTTCCAGCGACGAAAGTGATTTTTCACCACAAAAAAAATACGTTTACTATCTAGTAGTGATACCGAATGACTACATAATTATGTTAAATATATTTTTTAAATAATGAATACAATAAAAAATTACCATTTTTTAATTGCGTATTTTTATATGAACACCTTATCTTTTTTTGCACTGTAGTCTTAAGAACTTATTCCCCGTGCAAAAAGAGAATTTGGTGTATATGCATGTACATCCTATCACTGGAGAAGGCAACGGGAAACCACTTCAGTTATCATTTCCCAGGATAATCACTGAAAAGTGATCATTTACGTCCGGGTTACTTGATATGGTACAAAAAAATTCTCACAAAAATTTTAATTTAATCAATTAATCCATGTTCATGGATACGCCCAATCCTTTTTTTACATAGGAAATATGCTCCAAAGACTACCGTGTGAAAAGGTATTATAACCATATCAAAATTAAAGATAGGTTCCATCAATATATTTGGATAGAACTCTACTCAAATGTACTTTATAAAAAATGTATAATGTAGAAAAATTTCGCTATGTAAAATCATCAAAAATTATCGATTTTTTTTATATTTAATAACTATTATTACATACATATAATTATAACAGTATACTAGCCCGCATGAAATTTTAACAATATGGTATAATAATATTTCACACTTTTTTATACTATGATAAAGTGAAAAAACCGTGTAAAAAATAATCGTCTCTTCTCCCTCAAACCGTGTTATTTTGGAACCGTGTGAAAAGAGTATTGGATGTATTTTTATTTGCGATAACACATAAATCCACCTTTCGATTAGGCAATGTTGTTTTTTTTTTAAATAAATAAAGTGTCGATGTTTCAACATGCGTATTCATTAGAATCCATCGTGCGTGAAAAACGCTTTAAAAAATCGGAATTTCAAAAAGCGTCACGTGTAACCCTTTTGGAATATTCCGTTTCGATTTTTCAAATCAGCCGAATTATTCAACAACACAAATCAATGCCGAGCACGAATTATTCACATCGTACCAAATTCAACTTCCATCGATTCAAATTCGATGAGGGCGATGTGAAATGTGCGATGCAATCCGCCATCTTTTTGATGATTTTTTGTGATTAAAGTATTATTCGGGAATTAGTAAATTCGAAATATGAATTTCAGATGTATAGTAATATTGGTTATAGAATTTTTTTATCAATTTTTTTATAGCAACAATGATTAAATATAAATAGAGGCGAAATTCTTCTATAATTTTATATTGATTAATATGATCATATGATCTCATCTCGAGTGAAAAAAAAAACAACTCGATTGATCGTGTGTAGTATAAAAATTAGGTTTAAAAATTTCTTCATTAAATTTTGATTTACTTATGGATTTTTATTTTTGTTCTGATAAATATTCTGAATGACAGTATATTTTTCTTAAAATAAAATAAAAGTACTGAAAGTATTAATATTATCATAAAATATAATTCAAGATCGAGTTCTTGGAACAATTATAAGAGCATTTTTATTGCAAAAAAAAAACTATTTTGAAATTTAATATTATATTAAAAAATATGTCGCTTATAAAAATATTCAATTTATGCTAACGAATTTTCATACAACTGGTATTTTTCATTACATTATACAAATAGAATAATTGTATTATCGTTCAATCTGAAAATTTTTGTATTGTTCTATGATCGATTGATAAAAAAGTTTTAATTTTTCATCGAAAAATCATCTATAAAATTCATCCTGAAAGCAAACGATATTAAATCGCTTCGCTACGAAAAGAGCGCTTTGAAGATAATCAAAGGGAACCTCTAGCCCGCATTGAAATTATATCATCGCTTTATGTAATAATTTCCCACATAGCTGCATCATAAATCCATCTAGGCGCATTTTCTGAAAGTAACGTACCAATTTTCCATATTTGCATACAAAAATAATATAATATATGTTCATAAATTGAAATATTTGATTTGACACTATGCTTCTAAACAGAAAATCTACATCAGACAACAAACAAAATATACTACCGTAAGCAATACGTGTTTGGCACACGAATTAGCAATTTCCCTTGAGGTCTTTGAGCATGTTGCATTCGAAAATTAAACGCTACGAGATATTTACTATTCAATTCACTAACAAAAATAATTTTCCATTTTCGATTTAGTGAGTCTGAGCTTCGGAAAGTAATGGAACGTCATTATAATTTCGAACTGTAACATAATATTTTTGATATAAATGTTACTATTTGACATGAAGGTTTGTAATAAATAGACGAAGGATTCGTATTAAGAACGTTATTTTGTCAAAATATGCAGTTGTTGATGTAAATTTTTCGTTATACGGCAATAAAAGTAACATCCATATATCGCTTGATATGTTTCAACCAACACATCAGATAAAATCGAACTTTTGAGATTTTTCTGAATGTTTTGAAATAATATCGGTCGGATATAATATTCGGATGCTGCATATGTATGGTTTCGGTTGATTTGCTGAAGCTTCATTTATCGCAGTACGACTAGTAGCACTTGAATTGAATGGCTCTTTTAACTGTTCCGTCTCTTGCAGTACTCGATATATTCATCAATAATAGAGTTACTACATTAAATTATTATAATAGTTTGAATATTCAGATATTGTCATTCAAAATGCATGGAATTAAAAAAAATATAAAAACAACAGGAAGTAAATCCTACGGAAAAAAACTCAACGCTAACTTGTTGGATACGATAAACATTAGATTTAATATCATATAACTTTTTCTTTTAAGAATTTATTTAAAATAATATTCTAGCTTTCTTTTATAAGCCATAGAGTCTGTGACAAAGAATCACTAACAAGATTACCGAAGTTGCCAAGAACTCACTGAAATATTCAATTATATATGTCAGTTCGTAATAAAGACAATGTGTGATTTTCACAATTAACAAAATATATCAAATTTATAACCGCGGTTCACATCCATGAACATGATTTCAAATTGAACATATTCAACAATTGAAATCAAATTATAAATATGGGAACGCCGCTTGGCATATCATATACAGAAAACTTTAATTAGCGAGCACTTCAGTATTCACAAATAGTGCTCTACACCCCAGTAGATAATTATCGGAAATTACACGATTTCAATTACCAACAGGCCAATGTTATTCCCTATGTGCGAAAACTCATCGATTCGCTAAACACTTACCCATATGGTGGTTGGCAAATGTCAATGTGGCGGATGATGCTTGATGATATCAGCCTGCACTGTATATTCATAAATATTGTATACGAATCATATTTCATCTGCACATGTGTGTTGGGATTGGAAATTTACGGGTCTAACGCGAATATCGAACTTTGGTGTTTGTCGAAAGGTCACCATTCCCAAACGGCTTTGTTGGATGCTATAAAAAGTGTGTGCTGAAATACAGCGTCTGTATATTTTTATTATTGAAAGCATGAAAGTTATCCGATTGCGATAATAGTATGATTTTTTCGCCACAATATTGGAAAAATGGGAATTTTAAACGTTCCGGATTGTTTTTAATGACATAATTAGAGATCCTTGATTTGGAAATGTGCGCGATTAAATAAGCGAAAATTTTAACTTTGACAATTAAACGACAAAAAATACGGTGTCGTTTTATTTCAGCACTATTCATTGCATTTTGAAATACAACAGCGAAGCTATCGTACAATCCATATTTCTTACAAATCATTTTCATTAAATCTGCATCTATTTTAGAAAATTTTTATGTAAATTTACTGCAAATTTTCAATAACAAAAATACTCAGCATACCAGAAAAGCTCGTACATATTGCTTCAAAAAATTTTCTCAACACAAAACCAAATCGAAACTCGAATTGAAAACGGCGATCGATAGGAAATTCATACAAAAATAACATTAAAAAAACTTCAACACACATTGAAATTAATCAAAATTCCATTTCGTGATCAGAAATCTCGAATCCAGGCCGCAATTTCTGATCCGACAATTCTAAAAATCAAAACGACGAAAACGAATGATTCGGCACGTCCGAAATCACAGACAACTCGCCGTCAATAATTGCGCACGTTTGTCCGCATAATTGTGCTAACATCCGACTACGTAATGTACGTATAAATGCACACGTTTTTTGCTATATTGTAATACGTGTCGTGTGTTCGACTTTTCGATTATGTTCGTGCGTTTGAGCGCCCTTAATCCGCCTTTTTGTTTGCGATCGGACGGGAGTTTTCTCGGGGTTGTACAAAGGGAAAATTGAAAAATGAGAGCTCAGGTAATAAAGTGCACGTTGGGTGTTATTGCGGATCGATGACATTGTTGGTTAAACACAGACTTATGGGAAACTAGGCTAATTTCTCATTTTTTACTAGTTCCAGTTCTTGATCGATGTGACGTTTGACGTTCGTAATACTACATCCCGGCTGTATTTGGATTAAAATTTAAAAAAAGATCGATTCATGTACATAATAGCTTATTTGAATTAATAATTTTTTGTATAAACCAACCATGGCCAAAATAAGGCTTGCGGGTCATATGTGGCACAGTTGAAGTTTTGATTGGCCTTTTCGAAGTATGATTTTAAATATAATAAAATATCTTAATTGTAAGTTATTATTTTTATTTTTAACTACCGGATTGTACCCAGTGTCGCTCGGGACTTACTTCATATGAACAAAAAATGTAATTAAAAATTCAAAAAGTAGTACAGAATAGAATGAAAAAAAAACACAACAGTAGTAGTAGGAATACTAGTGCTAATTAAACAAAAAAATATATAAAAAAGTAACTTTTACTGAAGTGCTTTTTGATAAACTATATATTTTTTTATCTGGTGAGTATACGTATAAATCGGAAGGTTTTCCGACGCGTGAGCAGGCCATATACATCTGTCCATGTGAGAAGCATGGATTTTTCAAATTTAATCCACACAATTGTTTCGAACAAAGTTTTGGCTTGGGTTAGATTAGGTTGGGTTTGGTCAAATATACATGGAATAATAATATATATGGACTGCAACATGTACAAAATATGCATATCCACATGCCAGAAAATATTTAAGTAAAGATAGATGTAAGTTGGTTTTGATCGAAGTTTTGCGTTGGGTTAGATTAGGTTAGGTTGGGTCAATTATACATGGATTAATAACATACATGGACTGCGACATGTACAAACTGTGCATATCCGTGTGCTTGAAAATATTTAAGTAAAGGGAAAGGTACTCAACGAACGGCGCACGTACATTTTCGACCCCGAGTTATTTTTATTTTTATCTTGTAGTGCCGCAATAACGGACAAGCACACGTACATATTTATAAAGAAAGTCACGATTCTTTCAAACGTATTAAAAGCCGATGTGAATATATCGAAAAGTTCGCATGGCTGTAACTAAATATCAATACTGAAATAGATTTGGCTTCTCGTTAAAGGTGGTTCACCGGCTGGATATTTTCGCACGTGTGATAAACGGTGCCGTTTATGTTCATTTTGTACATTTTCCGATATTCAGATTAATATTTCATGTAAAATTATTTAATTGAGTTTGATAGAAGTTTCTTAGATAGTTCAAATAATTAATCGGTTTTGAGTTAGTTATTTATTTAAAATTTGTGAGTTACAAGAATAATCATGGTTGAAAGAATTTTTGATATTTATTTACTCGGAATGTAGAATATGACAATATTAGTTTCTGCATGCAAATATTTTCACCTGCTTGAAACGGAATTGTGAATGCAATATTTTTATTCTTGTTGCACTCGTGGAGATCGAGGACCAGCAAACATCGCTTGGATGCACTCCTGCAACGATATACCACGAACTATGTTTTACTTTTATTCCTCTTTCTCCTTGAGAAGTACTATATCCCTTTTTCAATTTTCCTGAAATTTCCAGACTCAAATATAATAATAATAATACCGATTTTTCCTACGAATTCTTGTGTATTGCGAAATCTTTTATTTTACGTCGCATATAAAAGACGTAACGTTTCATTGGGCTTTCGAGCTACTTTGCGACATAGTTGCATTTACAGTTTTTCTTATTTATATTTCAATAAAGCTTAGTCGAATCCGGTTCGACCATGTCGGTTTACATTGGTTTACGTGTATTTGAGTTTCGGATATAAACCCTGAAAATTTAATGAAAAGTAAATTATAACCTCGTATCATACACGTGTAACTTTCATACGCGAATGTTGACCGTGGACGGAATAGAATTTCGCGTGATTGCTGAAGATATTATCGACTCGGGCTTGCAACTTTTTCAAAAATCTTTCGAAATACGATTTGTAGGTCTTTTTGTGGTTTTTTGCCAAGGATGAATGGGTTAAACGGTATCCCGTTTCCGGGGACGGGACGTCTTTGCGTTTGGACGTCATCTCGCCAAGTCTTTGCTACAACCGCTGAAATTTTCAGGCCCGTATTTGGAAGAGGTTTGTAGTAACTATATTTATAGTTATTTCAGAACGGACTATTTATATTCTATATATATATATGACGATAATAAAAAAAATCATAATAAATTTTAACCTACAAATAATACGATTTGAATATTGTTAGTCAATATGATTTATTTGTATTTAAATAGCTTTCTTTATTAAATTTTCAATTCTCATGTTCAGTAATACAGTTAATAAAATATCTTTTCGGAAACATCTGAAGCAAGAGAGTTTTTCGTGTTGCGTGTGACAAAGGAAAATAATACTAAAACTATTTCTCCCTTAACAATCTTAGGTTTACGATACATGAATATCCATCCATATAATGATTGCATCTGGGGCCCCTTAACGGGGAATTCAACGTGATGAAGCTGTTGAATATTTTGACGAAAGGCTTAAACTGTCATTCCCAATTATCTTTTATACGCATTTTTGTTTTATCATACAGATTGATGTCAGAAAACATTTTTTCCTTCGTTTCAAATTAAAAAAAAAACACAGATATCAGATGAGGCTTAACGTTAACATGAATGAATTTGTTATTCAGATCTTTTCCTACCAACAAAATTACAACATTTTCATCAGCCGATGATCATCAAACCATTCGTACCCATTCAATTGATTTGCATTTTTTTCAGGTTCGACATAATATTGATTTTTATAATAATAACTGCAAGAATCCATTATATACTAGCTGACCCCGGCAGATGTTGTCCTGCCAGTCTATATCATTCATTGTTGTCATTGTCCACGTTTTTCATTATTGATAAGATCTCAAAGCATCAAATATTGGGAGCCTAGGCTAAATACTTTATCCGAGAGCCAACCTCGTATCGACACACACACACGCTAGCGGATTTCTGTGTTTTCAATCGTCTGTGTGTCTGTTCGATGACGCTCGCGACTTTTTCGCGAATATGATCTTTATATGTGTATACAGTTAAAGTCTATAATATGACACTTATTACCCACTGCTTCTGGCTTTGCCTATATGTCGTAATTGCGATAGTAATAAATGAATTGGTTTTATTAATTAAACATTAAATATATTCAAATCGAGTACGAGCATCGAGTAGCCTTTGTCTCTGGCTTTGCCTATATGTCACAAACAAATAACAAATGAACTATTTTGATTTTATTAGGGTTGATAATGGATATTGTACAGACTGCATATGAC
>JAOXNN020227391.1:0-13353 GCA_028571205.2 Hydropsyche betteni
TCAATTTTTATTTTATTACGTAATAGTATGGTTGTCAATTCGCAGCCGATGTTATTAACATCGGGCCTATATACTATCATATTATAAATACCATTGTCATAAGAATCAATGAAATATTTCATTGATTATTTATACTGACTTAGGACCTCATAAAATAATATTGATCTGAAAAATGTTCAAATATTGACCTAAAAAAAATTTAAAACTGACCCAAAAATATTCAAATACTAATCGAACATTTTATTTCCGTTTCGGGAATAATCGATGGATATATAATTTTTTTATAGTACCTGAATACCGTGAGCCCAATACCCGGTAGTACGATCAGATTTCCCCAAAGTGTTGACAGCATGGCGGGCATAAGTTTCAGCATCAGGCACTAACAGATTCGAAGACATCAACCTATCCGAAAACGAATTCATTTTCGTCGAAACGAACAATGGTGACAGATGTTGTACTGATATTCCATATTTGCTGTATTCGTATCTAACGGCCGCCGTGAAGTTCCTTATGTACGTCTGAAATCGGAAAATATGCAGAATTCGACGTTTCGCTACAAGACAAAGGTAAAATTGTTACCTTCGTGGCTCCGTAGACTGTCATCAGTGGTAAGGGCTGAAGTTCTGAACCCGATGACACGTTGACAATGGCACCTTTGCCCCTGGGCTTCATTTGGTTCAGGGCGATCTTCGTCATCATGGTCACAGCACCGACGTTGATGTTGATGATGTCCCATATTTCCTTTTCAGGCACTTCGGTTAAATACATAGGATATTCGTATTGTTTTCCGACGTTGTTTACTGAAATATTTCGATTAAATCAGTCAACGGTTTGAGTGCGTTTTAAATTTTTCACACATCGTCATATGGAATCGACATAAAATGCACGTTTTTGATGAAACACGATAATGCATTGTTTAAAACAAGGTTGTGAATTCGTTTTAAAATTTTGACTTCGAAAATGAACCCTAAGGCCAGACGCCCACTGCGATTTGTAGTCGCGGCGATCGTTTAGTCGCGAAAATTGAACGCGTTGTTTTAGATTGAATTGCGTCCATATGGTATATGGTAGCTTTGACTTCGACTCCAATATGAATGATTTTACATACTAATAATTCAAGGGTTTTTAGCAGTAAAATAAAGAAAATTATAATCGGAGTTAATAGATTTTTTTTATGACTCTGAATTTACATAAAATACTACGACTGCGATTCCAGTAAAATTGAAGACGAAGTCAGTAAATATAGCCTTGATTTAAAACAAGATCTAAACTGACATTTGAATGAGTGTACGATTCACTTTAGTTAAGTGAGCGACGACCTTTGAAAATGCCTAAAACTTCAGTTTACACGAAAATTATTCAAAAATCATTAAATCCAGAGAAATTCCAATATTCTCAGCATCTTACATGTAAACCAAAGATAGCATTTGCGCAACTTTTTAACAGCCGAGTCAACGATGCTCAGACCGTCATTAATTTGCGTTTGTTGGATCGTTTTTGCAACGTTTCGAAAATCGAAAGTTGTCCATAGTTGTACAACGCTTTGAAGAGATACCCTTAAGAGTTTCGTCACGTTTTACAATGATGATGATGGCCGACAGATGGTATATTACAATGTACGAGTATAAATCCTATTGAATATCAACTTTTTTATATTCGTATGACGACTTGTTGAAATGATGATGAAGTCAGTATTGAATCGAGTGTTAACACCGTAATGGGATTTCCTATGAGCGTTACTATACACAAAATTGACTACTATAATGTGTGTGTGTGTGTGTGTGTGTGTGTGTTCCAGAGTAGTGAAATACCTATTACCTTTTTCGTATTGAGAATTGCTGTAATGATTAAGTTTTCTGTGAGCTTATAACAGAGAAAAAATCATTATAGATATATTTATACAAATATTTGCAACAAAAAAATTCAAAGAACGAATATTCAATACCGAAAAATGATCCCCATACTTTGCGCTCCGTATATTTTCACCCCCGTAATTTTCACCCCCATAATTTTCACTCCGCATACTTTCACCTTGTATATTTTCATCCCTATATTTTTCACTCCGTATATTTTCATCACGTACATTTTCATCGCCATACTTTTCACCCTAAATATTTTCACCTCAATACTTTTCACATCCACATATTTTTCTATAGATATATTTTATATAATACATAGATTATGTCGAAAATTTTTATTTTGATCAATTTTTTCATTATTATTATTATTACTTTTTCCAACTTTGCATAAATTATAAATTCATGAATAAAGGATTTACAATACTCTGTAACTTTTCGTAAGTGTGTTATTTAAAAATAGTGAATTTCATTACAATCTTTTAAAATAAAATTTGGTAATAGTAGTGTTTACTTTATTATAATGGTGTTTACCTAATATTCCGATTTGTACATCTTTTAATTCTTTCTCAATCTCTTTGTAGACGGGACTTCCTTGGCTGAAATCCGCCTGAATAATTTTAGTCTTGACCGCATGAGCTCTTTCTGAAATTGAAAAATCGTATAAAATTTTATTTTAAAATAACACATTTGATCAGATACTATTTTATATTTAAACTTTAAAAAAGTAACACAATCACGCACACGATTCAATTTAAACTTCGAACAAATTACGCTCAATTATGCAAAACCGAACAGTCCGACGATGTCGAAATCGAAACCGAAAACGGACTCACTTTCGATTGTAACAGTTCTAAAAAAAAAATTAGAAACAATTTATGCAATTTACGTAACGAGCAATTATCGAGTGAACTTCAATGGCCTTAGATCTACGCAATTAGTTTATTTTTCTGATAAGATCACCGTTTCGAAACACCCGCCTTTTTTCTGTTAATACGCGATATTAATAGGACGCGAGGAATTTAATCGGATTTTTTCATATGAAGATTTTTTCGTCGCTTCAATACGTCAAAACGATTAATGACCGAGATTCGCTAGCTTTTGAAATTGCCTGCGTAAACCTCTCATCGCGATATCAAAAATATTTTTCGGTGTTATTTTTAATTTTGAATTGCAAATAAGTCGTGTCGCGACGTCAGTATTTGGTTATTATAAAAAAATTCTAATTATATTTTTTTAATTTTCATGTCAGAGACATCTGTGCGGCGATAATCAAACTATTGTTTTTTCATAATTATTTTCGGCGAAATTGTTTTTTAATTCAAAAATTAGCTACGATCCATTATGATTTTAATATAAATTTTTTTTTTACGCAATTCACCCATCCAATCATATTTTTTATACTTTGATATAAAACGTATTCGTAAATATATTTATTATTATTGCAATGAGGATAAATCGTACTGTAATATCATAAACCCTCAATTCGCTATAATCGAGTCGCAATCATTGATAAAATTACTTGTTTTATTTTAAATTATATACTATATAATTCTGATCGTACGACATTTTCGTAATGTGAGAGAAAGTTCAATGCACAAGACGTCTTGAATACCCAGAGAAAGTATGAAAAACGATATGTAATATTACTCAAAAATCGAAAACGGGTAATAAAATAGCATTACGTAAAAACGTTAATTTGAGAGTCGATTATGAAAGATTTTCGAATGTAAACATTCTATGTATTCTCGTCAATTGAAATTTGAACCGGAACGTTTTAAACCATCTTCAACAATTTTTAAATTTAAATTATTAAAGTGCAACTTCTATTTCGAGACGTTCGAAGAGTTTATTTACGATCATGTGATTCTGATACATTCAAAATTTATCAGAAGATATGAACCGGGAATCCAAAAGCATATAAAGTATGTATATAGTTTTTGAAAAAATTCTATAATTAAATTCAGAATTGTGTTTCTATAAACTGATCCCCTATTAAGAAATTACTAAAATAAAATATTCTCATTACTATAGAGTTTATAATAAAAATATTGATTATCAAATAAGATTAACGTATTAATTCATAAAATAAAGTCTTTTGTAATTTTTATTTTTTCTAAAATTGAATATTGCAATGTAAATAGAAATAGGTTTTTGATTTTTCTGATGTTGCAAACACGCCCTAGGTATTTTGTAAAAAAAAATCTCCAGGATTTTTCCTAGAAATGGTAACATCATGAAAATCGAAGTATAAATTCAATGGGATAGACTTTCTAAAATGAGAGTAAAAATGTGCAATTTTTTTAGATAAATTCCGCGATGAAAGTAATCACAGTTATATATCTTGACACAATTCTCACAATTAAGTATAATTAATAATTATTTTTAACATTTAGAGAGACCGTACATTTTACACCGTACCATTTTACAACCGTACTCCTATGGGAACGTCATGAGCCGAGATAATAGTCGAGTTTACCAATAAATTTACCAATACTGACCTATTTCTTCGGCGACTCGACTCAACTTTTCTTTGGTCCTGCTGATCAGGACGATGTTGAGTCCCTGCTTGGCCAGTTCCTTGGCATAATACTTTCCTATGCCATCCGTTGACCCTGTAACAACTGCACGAGGCTAAATCAGTAAAAAATCGATACACAATTCCGAATCAATTAAAAAACATTTGGAAAGTTGTAAACATCCAAGGTCGATATGATAGGCTTTTTTTGTATATTTTGAAAAATCTCAATAGGGTAAAATGGACTGCGAAGCTTCGACCCACAAACGAGCGATAAAATCAATTAGAATTCATTGCCGACTTCTATTCTAAATATTGTAAATGCGTAATAATATATATGCTATTAAAAAAAAATTATAATCGAAAGTGGATTAGGTCATATTTCATATTTTGGATTGACGTAACGTGATTATTTCGAGTGCATTGCTTAAAAATATCGAGAGAACTTCAAATTCGAGTGGAATACAAACGAAATGTATTTACATACATTATAAATTACGTAAAATTGTTCAAAGCATGAATTTTGCTGTATTATTATATAAATTAAGTCTAATGCAATTTTGAATCATAAATTCGTTAAAAAAATAAATCAAAATTATACGTTTTTCGCAAAGTAATATCTTTACGAAATCAAATTACAAAAATGAACAATAGAAAAAAATACAATTAGTGTTAAAAAAATTGAAAGAAAGGCCAACGAGTTTTCACAACGCATTATCCAATGAATGAAACTAGCCGGTTGAAAAAAATAAATAACGCTTTCGGACATTGCAAATCATCGAATGACCTTTCTATCGCGATCCATAATATGTGGATCAAGGTGGTCGATGATGTCAAGAAACCATAGAATTAATTTTTTTTGGCGATTCGAAGCCTCGACATCGAAGTCTCGAACGTTTCGATCGATGCTTCTTCGGTTGTTTTTGGAAATGTTAATTTTTATATTGAAATGAAATTTGCTGTGTGGATGTGTGAATTTGATTGATCGTCGTCATTTTTTTCTGTACGTTTTCTTCTCACGGTGGTAATGATTGTCGTTGAATGATGCCATTAAAAAAGCTTCGTGTATGAACGTTTTGCAATAAAGAAATTGTTGTTCTTAGTATTGTATCGTTAATATAGCTTTTATATAATATGTATGTGTTACTGTTGTAGTCTAAATAATTTGTAAAAGTATCGAAATAATTTGATCAAAGCTTTCTTTTTAAGGTTTCAGTTGGAATCTGAAAGTATATTCAACGATTTATTGATCTCCAAACTTAATAATGTATATGTTACGCAACATTTATGTAATTGCGTTTTCTATGAAAAACGCAAAAATCTTGCGTTTTTTGTGAAATTTTAATAACTTTGGAACAAAATTTGAGATTAGAGATTTGTTCAAATAACAAATCTTCGATTCTTATTTTCTAAGCTCTTTTATGACTTATAAAGCTGAGTTTTGCATTCATGGTCGTCAATGTCCGTTTTAAACACATTGCGACATACTGATTTCAGCAATAAAAATCTTTTCTAGCCTTCCATAGGTATATTGTAAGACACGTTAACTGTCATATTTAACAAATGACTTTAAACATTTATTATTTTAATAACACAAATAGTGTGCATAACACATCAACAGATTATGTAAAATTTCGCAAAAAAACGCAAGATTTTATAGCGTTTTTCATAGAAAACGCGATTACTCAAACGTTGCCTAGCATGTTTTATATACGTTATAGTGAAAATATATCATCAATTAAAGTATTATTATATATTTTTACTATAAGGATTCTGTATGAAATTTAAGATTCTCTTCTCGAAGAACACATAAAAAATAACCTAACCTTACGGTCAACAAAAATATACTTTCACTGATATATTTTCACAATATATAAATGTTAAAAAAAAATGAGTTATTCAATATAGATAACTTTTTATCAAAAGACGCTTATAAAAAAGTAAAATAAAATTTTAATGCATAAGAACGGAAATTTTGCGAAATCGCATTCAAAACAAAGGTCGAATCGAGAAAGGAAAAAAACAAAGGTCGAAAACGGGAAGCGGAAAACAATAAATCTCACACTTATCGTTTTATCAAAAAATAAAATAAAAATAGCAAATTAAAAAGATAAAAGCGTACTATCCTCGTTTCGTCCATCGCATGACTTTTCAAAAAACGCATAACGAAAATTAAGCGGTAAAATTAAAGTATAGACCGAATTTAAAAAATAAAAAAAAACGATAACTATGATAACAGCAGAGAATAAATTTGTTTTGTTGCAACAATTTCGCGATGAAAATTTATGATTTTGAGTATAAATCGAATACAGGACCATATGAAATTGGCCTGTTTTGTCTATTATTTCTATAGATAAATTTTAGAAATTGTAAAATTGTTGAAAAAAAAAATTTTTCATTAAAAGATGGTGTCAAAACCGCTTTATATGCGCCTCTTGTTATGAAAATTACTTAAAATTATTATAACCTATCATATGACCTATTGGAAATTATTATGTAACGATTTTGAAACGGAGAAAAAATATACTGTAATTTAAAACAACTGAAAAAATCTTATTGTATAAAAAAACCATATAATTCTCAGCCCAATTATTTCAGGGTTGTTAAAAAATAATGCAAAATTGTTTTCACGATTTGATTATATAAAAAAATTATATAAATGTTAATTTATATTAAAATCACGTTTTGTTACGTAACAAATTCGATTTTTTCATTCTGGGAAAATCTATATCGAACATTGTACCAAACGAAATGAACAATTAATAAAAACTATGAACAAAAAATTGCTTAGCCTCGAAATTGTGATTAACATCCGCTTAGATGTTTTGTATCCAAAAAAATGCAACTTTTTATGAAAAACATACACCAAATGCAGCACACGCGTAAATAAATCATAGTCATCAATCAAATTACAATAATTTTCAAGGCCCAAAAGTCGAATTTCGTAACGCTTATGAGATTAATTTTAAAGCGTGCGTTTTTTACCATGTCCAAACGTGTAATTTTATCACCAATCAAATTATATAACATCAATAAAAAATGTATATCAATCCCAAACCCGAAATTCGGATTCGTTTTAAACCTTCAATGTCGCACGAATTCGTGCGCACGTTACATAATGGCTCCGTTGTAATTACATCATGAATTGCATATTTGGTTTTGTAATTCAAAAAAAATCGGTACTCAGTGCCGAAAAAAAACGATTTGAGTACTTTGACGACCTCGCCCTAAAATCAGAAAATGTGATATGCTTTACCCGCGTAACTATGTCGCAATTGGCAGCAGTGTGTAAGTCAGGGTTGTCAATAATGTGATGTTTATTTTTTGTATGTTCACGACACTAACCCATTACCTCCCACTGTACTCACATGGGTACACTTGTTAAAGGCGTGATTTCATGTTTTCCTATAATGATTATCCTGGAAGTAGTTACTCATTTCAACAATAGATGGTATTAGTAATCTACGGAAACAGTCAATATGGCGGGAATGAAATGATAACTGTCATTATTGTCAGCTTGTTTTTTTTTTTGTCGTGTACTCATGTGAGTACAGTGGGAGGTAATGGGCTAAAACGCATGAAACTTAAAACACACGACACTAGAACATACCGACAATAGAACACGCGACACGTTTTAGGACAATCGAGACAAAAGCCGAATATGTCAGACGAGCAACTTCGACATTTCCTGCTCTGATCGACCTTCGTGATTCGCATCATCGGCGAATTTCGTTCGTCGAAAGCTTCTGACATTTTTGCACAAGAACGCCATAACGAAAACAAAATTCTTCCTCGATCTGTGGATGCGCGAGCAAAATGCAAATGGCGTTTGATTTATTTTCGTTTTCTGTTGAATATTCAATGCGCGGCGGCATATCCGAATTACACTTGTAAATAATGTGAAAAGCGATGTTGACACTTGACATTGATCAGGTTCAATAGATTTTTTATAGGATCATTTTGAACTTTAAGGTCATCGATTCAAAAAATGTATTTGAATAAGTACAGTGCCGTTAAGTGAACAATGATCCTCGTTTACAAACTTTTTTGCGGATTGTGTCCATCTGTCTCTCTTTTCGACTGTCATGCATAATATTCGATTGTCATGTATTATATTTAACTGTCCCTGTGCATATCTGTTGTTGAATTCATTTTTCACTATATTCAACTATCGCTGTATTTGACTGTCATATAGAATATTCAACTATCATGTGTTAATCTATCATAAAACCATATAATATTTTATGCAATCAAAATATACAACGATATGATTTGAATGTGAGAACTAGAATATCACGACCAAAACACATTTAAAAATATAATCGAAAATATTTACCGAAATATTTGCAAAACATTATATTTTCCGAATCATAAAATTCCTGTTGAATTATCGAAATTCATAATTTCACCGATTCGCACATCTTCGACAAGTCGTTGACCTTCGAAAGGTCCAATTGTTACATATTAATGTAAATTCAAATGCCAAAACTTGATTTGCCCTCCCAAAACAAAGTTCATGGTTCAACCACGTCTAATATTAGAAGAAAAATCAAATTTACGAAAAAACAATATCTGTGGTGACTGTAAATTTAGATTCTTTCGTTAAATACAAATCGTGATATTGCAATTCGGATGTTATTAGGTTGCCCTAGTTATTATATTTTATCAAAAATTATTTTTTTATTATTACGAAAGCTTATTTTTTTTTAAAGATTACTTTTAAGTTTAAGTATGAAAATCTATCTAAAACGAAATCGTTTAAATTCAATGAATTATAAAAAACTACATTTTCTTCATGTGATAAAGCTAAATGCAAACTCAAACGAAAAATTCAACCATAAATATTTGTCAATTAAAAAATGCATCAGATGCATTATTCAAGCGAGTTTCGTTTTAACCAAACCACTTAACCGACCGGTCCCGACGACTAATCACGCGTAAGACCGTTTGACTAAAACCATTCGAGGATAATATAGGAAAACGCGCAGACCAGCCCATTTCTTGCGCAGATAATGACACAAAATAATGCACAGTGGTCTGATCAAAGCGAATTGTTTAGATCCAACAGTTGCATGCCGCCTTTGCGCAACGGCTCATTGGCAACCGTACCAACGGGGGCCAGTCGGCCATGTTCCGGCCCCTTATGGTTTAGTGGGTTGCGCGAGAGGGAAAGCAGCCAGAAGAGCGAGCATGCCCGGTTGCGATCGTTGAACTTGACTGTGGAACGCGCAACGGCTATGGAATGTCCCTAGTGCTGGTTGGAGGGAGCAGGTCCAGGATGAAGAAGTCGGAGTATGTCCCGAAAGGTGAGTTTTCGATTGTGGTTAACCTTTCCCTTACGGTGCTAAAAAAAACGCGCGTTCCGGTGTTGTATAGTCACTACACATTCAAAAATTAGCGATTTAAAATCGGAAAAATAAAAATATTCATAGCTAATCCCCTTGATTAATTATAATTGAAGTAAAAAAATATAAAAATTGTGTTTTATTTGCTGAAATCATTAAAAAACCATCTGGCAACGCTCACGAAATGGGCATAAGTTCACTCCGGTTGAAGGCTCGAAAGCCACTGCGCACTAAAGACGGGAATGCCCCCACTCACGACTGAGAAAGTTGAGCTACTCGCACTTCTACAATGAAGTATGCAAGAGTGAGATGCGAATATGTACATACATTAAGTTCGTCGCTGTTATTTAAGCGAATTTGTTCACAAAATAGTTCAGATGTACTCGATAAATTCTGATTATTATTAATATTATTTTTTAAATCAATGCGTAAATATATTATGGAGGAATACTTAAAATCTTAACCGTGTATTTATTATATTTATAGAGATATTGATGGTTATTAGAGCAATATGTAGAAGATACACATCACCGGTAAGGAAAGGTTAAGGTTGATGGATGGACAATGTAGTTCCCGGAGAGGTAGTATGGATGGGATCCAGGCTGATGGATGAGAGAGTTGAAATATTTACATTCCGAAAGACGAATTTTAAGAGAAATTTGTGGTTGAAGGGGTTGGTACATGTGGTATATATGTATTTGTTCGGGCAAATATATAGTACTAGCGGTAGTATCCGGCGTTGCTCGGGACTCGGCGTTTTATATCAAATTATTTTTTACTAGTAAATAGGCCTGATGTTAATAACATCGGCTGTGGATTTTTTTAAAAGGTAGTATGAATTGGGATTCAAATTTTGAGGATGTTGAAGTATATTCTAAAATATGAAGATTCAGTATTGCAGTTTTTTTGAACTTGATTATTGAAAAGTTCCTAGTATTAGTTGTGTGAATTGAAACCAAGTTGAATGATGAAGTCGAGGTATTTCCCAAAAAATGGATTCTGGATAGTTTTGTTGTACACACAATTTAAGTCCAAGTTAATTAATTTTGATCAACTGCATCTTGCACAATAATCTACAATTTGGATCCAATTTTGATCCAGATTGGTATTTGAATGTTCTTAGTGCTAGTTGTGAGAATTGGAACTAAGTTGATGAATGAGAGATTCGAATTACATCCCAAAAGGTGAATTGAACGAACTTGGTGATTGTATTGAAATTTTCCTGGTACTAGTTGTACGACTTAGATCCAATTTGATGTATAAGGGAGGCGAGGTATATCTCGAATGATGGGTTTTCGATTTCAGTTTCCTTAAACCTGATCATTGAAAGTAAATTTGCAATTGAACGCTTCTGATAGAGTATCATGAATTCGTTTCCAAGATTATGTATCAAGAAGTTGACGTGCTTCTCAAAAGATAAAAAAGTTTTTTAAACTTTTCATTTAAGTGATTTAAATAGTTTATTGAAGCTATGCAATAAACGGTACGTTCAGATTATTATTTCCCACTATTTGAATTAGGGAACGTATACCGTTATAATCAAGTGAAAACATTAATTCGATTTGAATAAGGTCAATACGGGGGCAATGTTTACGGAAACTGTCAAACATCACTGTCGGCAAGCGGTCTTAATGCGATCGAATCCGAACATAACCCTTTTACATTTTTACAAAACCTTCGATATTAAACTAATTTGATCTTTACACAAATATGAATTACACATGCGATATTTTCAGTGCTTTCTTTCTATTATATTTTCAGACACGTTCAATTATCTGGTCAACAAATTTAATTGCAAATAATATTCACGATTATAATCGAAATTCTCAAAATTAAAATGGGTCAATTCGCATTCACAATCGAATATAGTGCGTTCATGAAAACGCGCGCGAAAGTCGAATTTCAAAATTGCTAGCTAGTTCGCATTTATAACCGGATTTTGTATACGATGCGTGTGTATATTCTAATTATTATCAATAATTATTATCAATTTCACGATCGATTTACATATTTTTCATATTTAATTGAAATGTCATATATGCAGCGTTTAAAAAAATTGAGATTGCGTAACTGTTATAATAATGTTCTTGATTTGCAATATTATAATATAATATATTGTATTTTACGATCAATTCAATAATAAATTACACATTTATGTTCAATATAGGAATTTATTTCATTGACAATGTAGCCTTTATTGATTGTCAATAATAAAATACTCACATTGTATAAAATAATCGTTTAAACATGATTGTGCATTAAAAGGAACCTATCATAGAAAAATTTCAATATGAAAATCTTAAATTTTATTTTTTCAACAACATTTTTTATTTGTTTTTTTTTTTTACTACAGTCAATTTCGTCATACGACAAATACTTTTAGGTCAACTAGGGAAAAATATAATTAAAATCGGTATTTTTTTTCGTTTTTACATTGATGCTTTAGTATTTGCATAACAAATAACTATCGGTACTAAGACCTAGCATCGATACTTTTTTTATTATTGTAAACAATATAAAAAATAAGTCAATTTGGAGTTTACGAAATGGGCTAAAAATTTGAACGATGCTCGTTTACAAAATACACAAATTTTTGAAGGTGAAAAATTATGTTCGATTTTTATTTGATCGTCAACCTCGTTTGGGTCACATAAATTTTTCATAAAATTCGTTCGCCAATATTTTGTAATCTTCTAAAATTGCACTAATCTCGATCCAGTCGCGCGATTGAGAAACGGTGGTTTATTTATTTGCACATAATTAAAATATATTTCGCAAATTCGCAATTTGTAACGCGTTTCCACATAACGAATTTTTTTGATCAAAATCTAATTTATTCTATGCATATTAATTAACTAATGCTTAGATTACCGAAGAAAAATATAATGAAAATTGTTCAACACAAAAATGCTTAAAGTAAAAAATCGGTTAACACGAAATCATACTGCGATAAAATAATATCTATTATAATTTTAAATGTATTGTTTAATACAAAATTATTTTAATATGAAAAAAAATTTCGATCGCAGTTTCATGTTAAACGATTTTCACTATATATTATATTTCACTGTATATTTTTTATGATTTAATTACAGCAAAAAACGTTTAATACAAAAATTTAAATACCGATATACTTTATTATTTTGAAAACACATATGTGGTCCTAACAAAATATTTTGTTAGGACCACAGTGTGATTTCGTGTTGATCGATTTTTTATTTTAAGCGTTTTTGAATGAAAGTAATTTCAAGTAAACGTTATACGTACGAAGCGTTTTTTTAAAAACGGCAGTACGATTTCTTGTTAACCAATTTATCACATTAAGCGTTTTTATGTGAAACGATTTCCACTATAATTCGATTAGATTAATAAAATCTAAAGATATAATAATAAACTTTCGCGTGTATACTCAGATTCACGCTTTTATTCATATTTACGGTTATGTTTACGCTTACGCTTACGTTCGCGCTCATGTTCATGCTCACGTTCATGCTTACGTTAATGCTTACGTTAACACTCACGTTCCTTTTTATGTTCATGCTTACATTCACGTTCATGCTCACGCTCACGCTCACGCTCACGCTCACGCTCACGCTCACGCTCACGCTCACGCTCACGCTCACGCTCACGCTCA
>JAOXNN020227442.1:0-13337 GCA_028571205.2 Hydropsyche betteni
CCTCTGCTCTTTATGCGCTCCCGATACAATGAGAGTCGCGAGCGTCATTGTGACACATACACACACACACACACACACAGACAGACAGACAGACAGATATCCGCTATTATATATAGGGGATATTTAACGTCTATAATATGATATGCTTATTGCCTACTGACTACTGGCTTTGTCTATATGACGTCTTATGACAATAATAAATGAAATATTTTGATTTTATTAATTAAATATTCAAATCGGGTATACATTTCGGGTTCACACAATCGGGTTTTCCGTTTCTTAACCAATGCACAGCCGATGTTATTAACATCGGGCCTATATGCTAGTTTGAATATATTCGTTTTCACGAAATTATTGCGGGAAAGTCGTAATTTTTTTTAATCATATTACCATCGATGTGCACGAAATGAAATATCTCTTCCACTTCTAATAACGATTCTATCAAGTTTATTGCGACAGTAAAATTTGCAGTCGCATAAAATCGCCGTTCGATTTTTCCAAACCGGCAAAGATAAAATACGAACGAAGATTGTTTGAACTATTTTTTTTTTATTTTTCATTTTTTTGTTAAGTGTGTTATAACGCAGAGCAATTTCATTCGTCGGTAAGTCCTTTCATTTCAAATATATTACTTTCGATAAATATTTATAGCGCTTTTTCTTCTCCCTCTCTCCGTTTGCGATATTGCGGGTGTTCATATCTGAAAATAATAAAAGAAATATAAAAAAAGAGAAAAAAAACGTTCGAGCTTTGCGAAAACTCTCTCCGCTTGCTTTTGATATCCTTTGTTCTTTTAGTAATCCATTAAAAAGCGGGAAATAAAGCAGTACTTTATAATGACGCCCTGAAAAAAAATCCAAAACAATGCGGACTAGTTTTCATGTATTCAAATAAAACAAACTCGAGCACATGTGATCCTAATAATACCTTGAATAATTTTTCAAATGATTTTTTTAAATTTTCCATTATACGCTTGTATAACAATATGATTCATACGGCCTCTTAAAAAATGTTCAATTTTATTATATTAAAAAAAAATTAGAGGCGTTTCTGAAAATATTTCATTCGCGAGACGCACCCATTCGAATGTACGGAATGAACCGTGTTTAATGTGTAAGAACACGCCTTTTGTGAAAATTACAAAATTTAATCAATTATTAAAATTATAGGTTGCCCGTATTTTGGGGGGGTAGCTTATGCGCGCTTTGTACATTATCCTATTTTCACGGCAGCGTAATTACGTGCGTTAACCGTAAATATTGTTAATTTTAAATCAGTGCTTTCCGTTTGTCGACTTCGGAATTAAAATTTTAACTCTGGTTAGCCGCGGTGTTATAATTTTCAAATAAATGTCTACTGATCGATTATTTATAGCTCATTGAACCTTATCGATTGAAATTTTCAATTCAATTTTAAATCCAATGGAGGTTTTCTGTTATTGAAAAATTATGAAATAAATGTGCCCTTAATTATGATAGTGATCTTAGTCACTAAAACGAGTTTTTAGTTATTATTGTTTTGAAGATATTCATATGATATTTTACAAATTGTTTGTTTGGGGGGAAAATACGATGAGAATTTTTTGTGATATTATATTTGTGTGGATGTCAAACGACTGATAAGATATATAATACGTATCGAAAGAAAGATGATTGAGTTTCAAAGATGAGTGCGAAAAATACGACATTTTCATCCATTCCCTCTAATATTACTTTACAAGCTGCTTGCTTAATTTATATATAGGAATAAATCATCAATCTAATCGACTATATTAATTGTGTAACAGAAAAATATTTTTTAAACACTCCAAACGCATACCTTAAATATCTCGAAATGAAACAAACATGACTTACAATTAGACCACTATCATAAAAAAGCATAACTGATTAAATATATGTGTAAATAATAAAATTTTACGATTTTATTTGTTCTGTCATAAATTTTTATGTGTATTCGAAAATAATTTGATGTTCAAACAACTATAATCGATATTTTTTCTCATATAAACTCAAATTCAAGAATCTTTCGAAACTTCTATATAAATCTCCGTATTTTTACGCACCCAGATATTTAATTAGTAGTCGAAATCGTTTCGACGACGTCTCCGATGTCAAGGATTCACTTCGTTTCTTTCATTTTTTTCCCTATCCAAAACGCGATTCACACTTAGCTTTGTTTCGTATCGAACCAAATTAATTATTACTTTTCAAAGTCGACTCCTCGTAATTTCGTCCGCGTTTTTTTTCCCGTTCACTTCGCTCGTTAAAAATCCCTCCCCGTCAAAGTTGCCAGGGACGAATTATTCTTTTCGCTCCTCGCTCTTGTTCGTTTTAATGTATTTTCATCATGGCGAGAAAAGCTCGTTTCGTTTTTCCTTCGAATTTTCCCGTTATTTTTGCCGTACATACGTATAAAAGGTGCATGTTATGTTTTTTTTTTGTTTTTGCGCTGTTTTTCCGCCAGCGACGCCTCCGCTCAGTCAAAACAGGATTATGTATATAGTTTCGCTTTATTTCCCGCTTCTTATACAGAACGTATTATTATGTGCGTTTTGTACATTCGGGAAGTGGCGAATCATAACAAGATCCAGCGCATGAAGGGCTAAAAAGTACACGAGCCGTTGTTAGTAAAGCGCGGAAATGTTATTCTGAAAACGGATGAAAAAATGTAAAACCCCATTGTGTTTCCGCGTCGAGATTGCGGCTGTGCTTTTGTTGGGTCTTTCGTGTTGTGTTTGGGCTTTTTTTTTTAATGATTTCGTTCGGTTCGATGGATTAACTGCGGTTCGGAAAATCACCGCGGTGTAAAACAAGCTTTATCCGACGCTAATTAAACCGACGATTTACAGTCTGCACATAGGGATTGCTCATTTCGGATTAGTGCACGTTCGAATTTCAATCGGGAAGGCCTAATTTGGATTAAATGAAGGAGTCGAGTTAATTGAGTTCTTCGTAGTGTAGGTTTTTGTGATTGAATTGTAATTTTTAATGTTGCGAAAAAGGAATTTTAATCGTTTTGTTTATTAGTGGCTCGATGTTTTATTATGGCTGACACGTTTGTGAATGGTCATATTTTGGCATATCTCAAGTTTTATCGGGAAATCTTAGGATTTTACCATAACGAAATGGCAAAAGTCTGTTAAAAGCTTGTAAACGATTTCATTACGGACTCTTATGAAACCATCATGTTAAAAGTTAAAATCTACCAACGCTAATTGGAAATAAAACCAATTAAAAACTTTATTTTATGTTGCTGCGATTTTGCTTTTAAATTATTGCACGTATGTTTTTTTAATTTTTTATTTTTTCGAAATATTTTTCTCATAAATTTATATAATTTCATGAAGTATGATAGTTAAATATTTTTTTTAATTATTGATTATTAATTTTTAACTATAATTTTTTATTCAAAATAAGCCTAAATTTAACCGAAAATAGAAACATATCATTAAATTGTCGTCCAAATTGCTAGTATCAAAACCACGCACCATTCGTTTATTAATATGTTTCGCTACTTTTGCACAATTACTTCGTTAATGAACAAAGCAAATTTTACATCATTTAAAGTCTTTCGTTAAAAATAACTATTGATGTTCCTTGTAACAGCCTCTTTGTTATATGTAGAGAATAATGTATAGGAGCGATTTGAAAACATCGGCTGTGAATTTATAACCATACAATTACGTAATAAAATAAAAATTATAAAGATTATAGCTGTTATAGTAAATAAGTTTTGTTAAGAAACGGAAAACGATAAAATGTGGGAACCTGAAATGTGTAACTGATTTTAATATTTAATAATTAATTTATAAAATCAAAAAAGTTCATTTGTTATTTGTTTCTGACATATAGGCAAAGCCAGATGCAGTAGGTAATAAGCATCATATTATAGACGTTAACTGTATATGCATGAAGACCATATTCGTGAAAAAGTCGCGAGAGTCATTGAACGGACAGATACAAAAATCCGCTATCATATATAGGGGATATCAATAAGGTGAAAATTGGCATGTCAACTAATTGATCGAGAAATACGCGTAGTGTCTACTAGAACTGTAACATATACATTAGTTTAGCCACGGCTGACTTAAATAGACACACCAATCAATCATTCAAACATTTAACCTTTCCTTACCGGTGATATGTATCTTCTACACATGGCTCTAATAACCATCAATATCTCTATAAATATAATAAAAACACGGTTAAAATTTTAAGTATTCCTCTATAATATATTTACGCATTGATTTAAAAAATAATATTAACAATAATCAGAATTTATCGAGTACATCTAGGCTATTTTGTGAACAAATTTGCTTAAATAACAGCGTCGAACTTAATGTACGTACATATTCGCATCTCACTCTTGCACGCTTCACTGTAGAAGTGCGAATAGCTCAACATTCTCAGTCATGAGTTGGGGGGCATTCCCGTCTTTAGTGCGCAGTGCCTTTCGAGCTCGCAACTAGAGTGGACCTATGCCCATTTCGTGAGCGTTGCCAGATGGTTTTTAAATGATTTCAGCAAATAAATCACAATTATTACAATTTTTTACTTCGATTATAATTAATTAAGGGGATAAGCTATGAATGTTTTTATTTTTCCGATTTTAAATCGCTAATTTTTGGATGTGTAATGACTACACAGCACCAGAACGCGCGTTTTTTTTTTTAGTACCGTAAGGGAAAGGTTAAATAGACACACTAATCAATTATTCGAACATTTAAACATATCCCATACACACAACGTGCAACAACCGCCATTCAATCACAGCACAATCGCCAACCGAAAAACCCCCGACATCCCAAATGCCCTCCCAGCCCCCACACACATACACACCATCCGAAAAATTTCTCCCTCCGACCTCAAATGTCTCCACGATCCTGCGGCCAGGACCACGCAGGACTAATCCCCCGGTCCCGGACAGGGTTGACACCGCCTTGCCGCGGTCCCACACCCCGCGAAGATTATTGGGGCGAAACCCCAAAGTCCCCGAGCGTTGTCTGGCCTCACTTTCGCCAACAATCGGCATCAAAAGGAATCCCCTCATAAGCCGCGTTTAGTGTACGTAATACACTTGTGAGCGCTGTGCTTAAGGACGTTGCTTAATTACTGCGCGAGGTCATCGCGAACGGGGAATTAATATGTGCGATGGGTGATCGCGTTTATTGGGTGGAGTGGTTCGGTTTCGATGTGTTGTTGATTTTTTGTAAAGCGTGTTTGAATAGGGACTCAGTTGTAAAGTCTGTGTATGTTATAGGCTGTTTATAACTGTACCATTTCCTAATTTCATCTCTAACTAGAACTGCTAGTATGCAATATTATGCTTTATGACATAGGACTTAACGCTCATATTGAAATCCGTGTATACGCGTTTATGTAACGTTCTGGGTTTGAGCAGCGTTAAAAATTGTGCTATGTTCAGATTGCGTCCGCACGTTTGACGTTACGTACAATCGATGGTCACATGTGAAATTACTAACGATAACGAAAAAACGTCAGAAACATATTTTGATTTAGAAAAAATATCAAAAACAACGCATGTTAATAATACGGTTTTGAAGTTTGGAAAACTGTCAAAGGTCCACGAACACTGCGCATGCGCTCACCGACGCGACATCCAGAAAACAATACGACATAAGTGCATAGTTTATATTCATGAGCCTTAAATCGTTGTACATAAAGCTCAATACGGCAGATATAGGCGTTAGAAACTGCCTAGCGTTAATAGATAATGCATAAATCGAAATTGGATTCAATAAATATCAAAGCGAAAATACATCCCTGCTTTATATTAAGTCTAAATGGATTGTGTTGTTGCATATTTATATAATGATGATTTGCTAGATTGATACGCTTGTCCACATGATGAATTAAATCATTAGTGCCGTGTATGAAAATTATACATGTAACACAAAGGTTTTTTTTATTTAAATTATACACACCCTTAAATTACGTCATCCATTAATTAATTAATTAATCAAAAAAAGTTTACGAGGCATGCGAATTCGACTCGTCGTTTCTAACACGTTCGACGCCGCGTACATTTTGCGCAGGACACGTACGAAAATTTATATTTATGAGCGCCGGCACGTAAATTAGTTTCGGTAACAACTAGATGTCACGGGGTGTGTGCACGGGGGTCGCACTGTACATATAAAATTTGCAGGACGCGATTAAATTACGACTACCTTTTCGTATAACGAATTTGCGACTTCCGAAAACGTAAAGTGTCACATTCGCGTCCGCCATTCTGTCGTGTGTTATCAGGTGCAGTTATGTCTCGGTTTGTTTGAAATTGTTTTTTTTTTAAATTTGAACCGTCCATCGTGGGAAGAGTTGTGGTATAAAAATTTATACCATTGAATTTTTGGACATTTTCTTTTTGAGATGTTATTATAACGGTTTCTTAACCTTTGATGAAAAATTATGCGTTGTTGAATATATTTATTGACTACAGTGGCGGATTTACATATAAGTGGTGGAGGCACTTACTTATGGGCCCCTACCATATTTTAAAAATAGATTTTTAATCATTATAGTTTTTCTATATCAATCCAATTGATATCATGAAATTTTAATCACTTTCTGAAGAAAAAAGGCGTTTTTTTTTTTTGCACAAAAACAAATTTTATTTTTTAAAACCTTCTATTTTTCCTTCATTTTACGAAACCGACTGTTGTATATCAATAATAATCCATAAAATTTTCACCTACGTTGTTACTTTTTCCAATATTAATGATTTGTGTAAAATGGGGGGGGGGGTATTTTAAGAATATAGTCATATATATATGAAATAATTAAACCCCCCCCCACAAAAAAAAAGTTTTTGACGCTTCGAACCCTTAGTGAAGTTAAACTGCCACTGATTAACTATACCAAATATCGTTTAAATTAACCATCATAATAAAATACAGTAATTTACCATCCACTCTAAAATGATAATTTATTCAATCTTTTCCCATTGAAAACCAATTATAATATAAATATAAGATGAAATACAATACTAATACTTTAAACACCGTAAAAAAAATGAAATATCGAAAAAACGATCAATGAACAAAATCAAAAATATTAGTGAAGTAAATTGGATAAAAATTGATCACGTTTCAAAAAAAAAAAACAAAAGTAAAATTTTATTACAACAATCAATCTTTCAATGTCCGATAATTCCATGAATCGGTATCCGAGTGTATTAGTCGTGTATTTATTTATACGTGTACACAGCGCGAGTATACGACAGGTCGCAATTTGACCCGTTCCCCGCTCCGCTTAACCCTTTCCCCGCCGAGTCGCCGCCTTAATTAACGGGGCGGGTTTATATTTACAAATGGGACTACCAATTAAAATTACACGCAAGGCCACCGAACGAGCGGGGGCACGCTTTTTGTGTTTTTGCTTTTATTTTTGGAAAAAAATGTTTATAAAAATGGAACGAAAAGGATGTCAGCGACGATTAAAAGTCGCACATAATTTATATGCATATATTTTAATTGGTTCGATTTTTGTGATTGGACGAATTGAATGTTTTTTTTTATGAGAAATATTATATTTTCTCATAGAATGAAGTTCAATAAGTAAACCATCGTGAAATAAGCTCATTTTATGAATGTTCTTAGGTCAACAGTATTAAATTTCTCAGAAAAGTCTCAAAGCAAAACCGAGTATATCAATATTTCAATTTTATAATCAAATCCCATAAAGAACTTGTATTGCTTCCGTTTAATTTGCTTCGCTCAGAACACGTACTTAACGATATTCCGTTATGAGAACAAAGAACTCGATCTGATCAACAAAAAAACTAAAAATAAAAAACTCTGAACCACATCTACTGAAACAATAAAAACGTTCTACAAACTATTCTGAAAATTCTATTATAAAACAGACATAAAATTTCCGCAGAATTTCGTGAACGTCAATTAGTTTAAAATCGATGGCGTATGATCATTTAATTTCATAATCGCGTTTATTTATCGTCGTGCATTAATTAAATTCGATCGCACTCTATGTTTCGCAATATGCGCAAAAGTGCATCGTATAAATCACGGTGGGTGTGATGTTCGGGCCGTTTCCCGCTCAAAAATGAAAATATAAATTAAAGCGACGATAAATAAAAGTGTTATATTGCTTTCACGTTTTTATTGTCCGCGTTCGTATATTTTGTGGGTTTTTGTGCGGTCCGCACAATGAGTTGCGCGGACGATAAAGGGTTAACGCTACGTTTTCAGCATTGACAATTTTTTCTCATTAAATTTTATAATTATAAAATAAACGATGCCATTCGATTTTGACGGTATGGAAATTGTATAAATATAATGTTGTATGATCGATAGTTTTTTTTACATTAACCGGTTTTTAGTTGTGTTTGAAGTTGAGCAAGATGTGACACGATCAATAAATTAATATATCCGTGTATTTAAGAAATAATGCATTGCAAATTTAACTTTTTAATATTTTTCTTCTTGTTGAGAATAGATTTTATTTTTAAATTACTTAAGTATTAAAATAATAAAAAAATGGTATCGGATTTTTTTCACTTTTAAATTAACTTTATATGATCAGATTTTGAAAATGCTATAAGGGCATAAATGATATATCATAATGATATTGAATTTAAAACTAATAATTTTTTAAATAGCTATTCGAAAATTAAAATTGTAAAACAAATGTTAATATTATACTTATCGTTTCATGTTAAAAAAAATTCACCTCACGTCGATGGCGCACTTGGTTCGTTTTACTTTTAAATTAATTAAAATAGGATAATTTTCCTAGAGAAGGACGAAAAAGGACGATTTCCCCTTAAGGAGGATTGAATTTTTGAAAAGGAATAGGACAATCTTCTTCAAAAGAGAACGTCTAGTCCAGGGATGGTCAACTGAAACCACTTGGTGGGACGAATAAAATAATGTATGTCTTTGAAGGGCCACAATAAATATTGTAAAAATTAATAATAATATATTTTTCATATTGAAAATATAAAAATAGTTAACAATTAAGATATTTAAAATCAAACCTCGATAAGGCCAATCAAAACCTTCAATTGGGCCATATATACTCTACGGGCCTTAATTTGGCCATGATAAATCTAGTCAGTTAAACTATGACGATGTATTTTATTGACAAAACAACGAAATTGATATTCAAAAACTCAAATTTTAATATCGAAAAAAAGCCTACCATCCTTTATTATTTGTCAACAATGTACTAATTCAATTTCCATTTTGTTTCAGGTAAGAATTACAAAACAAACACGAACGCCCCGAAAAACTATCAACCTGTCCACGCCTACGCAAGGTAAACTTTCACCGGAAAAAACATGGCTTAATTGTTTCGGAACGTCATATTTTTTTTCAAAACAAAAAGCCTCCCCCGCACAACGACAATGACGACACGCTCGTTACAAGAACTTTTTCACTATACATTAAACCGGCGGAATTGGATTCGTACGCGCACTCGGTTAACCTCTTGCGGGCCGCGGGAGCGTGTCAAATTTTTCAATTTAAATTCTGGGCCCCTCACACGGCGGCGCAATCTAATTCCGCTCCATCCGAGGATTATCCTCATTTTCGTAGTCCCCCGAGCATTGTCGTCCGATTAGGAGACGTTCGCTACTTTCACGGTAACGCGACGCTCTATATGGTCGTTCTCGAACTTGTTAAAGAAACTCGTTTTTTTCGGATTTTTTTTCGAATTAACTTTGTTTCTTTGGATTTTTTTTTAAATTAGAATATTCAAAACAATCATATAAATTTTTAAAGTGGAGTGATGAAACATCAGTAAATTTTGATCCTTTTTTTTTTCTCTTTCAAAAATTTAATGCAGTCACAATATTTTCATCATCATTATTTTACGTAATCACTCACTAAATGAAGGCTTTTGAATCCTTTTATCTATTTTCAAAAATTCTTTTCTAGATTACTATGTTCATTTTTTTTTATTTCATCTATCCATTGTTCATTCGTTTTCTTTTGTTGTCTCTTGGTTATATTTTCACGTGTCTATTTTCCATCAATACATCTTAGCACGTGACTGGCTTACTTCAATATTTAACCACAGAGTTTTCGTATATATTTTTGAATACACTGTCAACGTTTCGAAGCTATAATTCGAAAGTCTTTTTTCATCATGAATAAAGAAATTTTGTTTGTGAAAAATATATAATATTTCGTTCACTATTGTGTATAGAAGTGAAATTTTAGGATGTCTAGAAAACCTCATCTTTTCACCAGAACCTTTCGATACGGATCGGATTCGAATTTTACGGCTTTGTTTACTCCGAAGTTGAATATGTGCGATCGTAAAAACGCATCGTTTTCCCGTTTCTTCGGATGCACTCTGCGAGAAAAATGCATCCTTTGTGCATATCGTCTATATATTTCACGATTTTTTTTTCTTTCGGTTCCCTTCAACTCTTATATTTCCGCTGCATGTCGCAAAAGACGACATATCCTTAAAAGTTAAAAGGTTCCCTCCTCGGCGGAAAGGAGAATTCGTGGCTTTTTGTTCTATTTTGTTTTTATTTTGTTTTTTCACTTTTCTCCGCGTCGTCGTTTTATTTCTCGCTGTAAATGGCCTTTGTCCGCGGATATGGGTCAACGAAACGAGTGTTTCGGAATTTGTCAAAATTGTTTTCGCAATTTACGCTTCGGACGTCGTTTTCGTTTTTGTTTTTGCCCGCACGCAATAAAGCGAGATCATTAATGCAGGAGAAAAAAAAATCGGTGCGCTTTTGGCACGGGGCCGTTGTTATCTTAATGCGCTCATTACGGCGCCCCACATCAAATGTGTTAACGCGTCATTTTCGATATGCATCACATTTTATGATAAAATCAGATTTAATCTATCTTTTTATTATTCATAATTTTGAAATTTAATACGATTTACCATGAATTGATGAATAATGTATTTAAGAATTATTTTCTATTTCATTCAATTAATATAATTATTTATGTATTTCATTGATTTTCGCTTCTATCTACTATTTAAATGAATTTTATATTTATATTATCAAAGTCTTTGTTTAATAGAACTTTCATTTTTTTGGTCAGTATTCATTCATGTTCAACATTTAAACATTAATATTAAATGGTTTGTATTTATACTAAGAGGTCAGTTTCCATCATCAATATTTTTGAAAGCACACACAAGCAACAACTTTTTGCATTATTGGAAGTTTGTCACAATATTTTGACGAAGTACGCTTTATTGAGACTTTGCTTAGTATGGTACAGGCAAAGCGTTCAATTTCGCAAATGTATATATTCACAAATTTATAATATATAAACCAATTCTTTTACTAAATTTAAAGTTAGATTAACTAACATTACTATCATTAAAACTGATTAAAAAAAAAATTCCATTTACTATAGTGCATTTTACGTCTACACACTTGTTGCACACGAATCTTCATAAATAACTAAATATTATAGCTCAATAATGGATTAAACACGTCCATTAACACGACTACAGCGCGAACGAATCGAAATTTCAAAAATTTATTTCAGACTTTCGTGAAAACGTACCGTTACGAGAATCGCAAGTCGCGCGCGAAATAACAGTAACTTACGTGGTACATAGGTAGGTGTACCAGGTTCGCAAACGAGAAACAAAACAGAACGAACAACGTACATAAACAAGGGCACGCAAAGGGTTAACCCGTCTCTCTGTGTACGTGTATAATATTGTGCGGATTTGTGTGTTACAATCACGCTTTCATCGGCGATAATTATGGTAACGAGTCGCTAAATATGTGAAAGTATGATGAAAGTTTTTGATTTCGTAGTGTTTATATATGAGTAGGGATTTGAAAGGTTTTACTCTATAATTTTTAAAGATTTGTTTATTTATTTAGTAAATATAAAGGGATCTTGGAAGACGGTGGTACAAGTTGCGCATACAAAGTGCATCCGTTTACGTATTTGCATGTACAAAGTGAACTCTTAACGTCACTCAACCGGGAAATCTGCAAATCCTACAGAAAATTTCGTGGAAGGCTGCTCAATACGAGCCGCATGTTTCTTGACGAAAATATGGTTTTCCTGCGAGGCGTATAATCTTTTTGCATGTAAATCTGTTTAAAAATTTTCGAAAGTTTTGTCTCATTTCAAATTTATGCTTCGCGTTTGTAGTCGAAGTGGATTAAGCGACATTCCGCTTTGAGATATATTTGAACGGGAAATCAAAAGATAAATCGTAACTTTCCACCGCCAATAGAAAAGGAACGAAAAAGTTTTATTTATATAGTAACTAAAGCGGCGTGCTGATTTCAAACTAACATTTTAGTTTTGGAACCCTTTTTGGAATAACTTTATTTTTTCGTTCAAAAATACTTATGTATTTTACGAGACGTTTATATGATCGCGTTTTCTATGAAAAACGCTAAAAAAATTGTGTCTTTTGTGAAATTTTGTGTTATCTGCTGGTATGTTGTTTTTCTTTGTCGGTATTATCAAAAATTAAATTTTAAAAATTATCTGTCAAGTATGACAGTTGACGTGTTTTGCAATATATTTATGGAAGGTTGGAAAAGGCTTGCATTTCTGACATCGGAATGTCGCAATATGGTTAAAAAGGACATTGAGGATCACAGATACAAGATAAAGGCGCTCATTCTAAAAGACGAGTTAGTTGAAAAAAAATTGATATGGATATCAAATGTTTAAATTTCATAAAAAACGCAAGAATTTTTTCGTTTTCCACAAAAAAACGTGATTAAATAAACATCGCGTAACACGTACAACATTCATTACAAAAAAAGCTTTTCTAGACTTCACACGTATCCCCTATATATAATCACGGATTTCTCTGTGTGTGTGTGTGTGTGTGTGTGAGAGAGAGAGAGAGAGAGTGTGTGTGTGTGTGTGTGTGTGTGTGTGTGTGTGTGTGTGTGTGTGTGTTTGTGTGTTTTTGTTTGAATGACGCTCGCGACTTTTTATAGTATTGATTCCAATATGGTATTTATGCATATACAGCTAATGTCTATAATATAATGCTTATTACCTACTAACTACTGGCTTTGCCTATATGTCACAAACAAAGAACGAATGAACTATTTTGATTTTATTGATTGAATTTGTATATAGGCCCGATGTTTATAACATCGGCTATGGATTTGTTAAGAAAAAAAGGATGAAATGTGAAAACCCGATTGTGTGAACCCGAAACGCGTACCCGATTTGAAAATTTAATATTTAATTGATAAAATCAAAATAGTTCATTTGTTATTTGTTTGTGACATATATGCTACCCGATGCCCGTACTCGATTTGAATATATTTAATATTTAATAAATTAAACCAGTTCATTTGTTATTGACACAGACATCTGTCATCGGTGA
>JAOXNN020227451.1:0-13337 GCA_028571205.2 Hydropsyche betteni
CGAGAGTCATAGAACATTCTAACGGACAGACACACAAACACTTATATCAGTTATTATATATATAAAGGGTATGTGTATCGAATATAAATTAAATTTCTAATTTTGAATCATCATTAAATCTTCTAGTATTCGTATACTTTTAGAGATTATTGGCTGTTCTTGTGCTTGAGGTTGGCTATCAGCTTCTAGAAGGAGGCGAACTTCTTATCAAGCAGCTAGGAGAGATCACGCTCCTCATGCTAAGCTTTTTAATGGTCTTAAGCGTGTTCAGAGTAGCTTGTGGAGCAGTGTTCGTTCATGTGGTGGATATCCAGACTTTTGACTAAGGAATAAATGGACTTTACAAACGAAAGCACCGATCTCCAATCATTACGACCTTTTATCGCCGACTAAAGTTCCTTTCCTAGGTAGTCGATCTCCCTTTTCAGAGCCTTGTTCTCTGATTCCGCCTCAGCTGTCTTTATCTTGAGTTCTCTAATTTATTGTTGATAGCTGGCCGATATTTCCTTCAATTTTTACGCTGTAAACAGGTACTTGTTTTACTACGACTTCAGCCTCAGCTCCAGGCTTAAATTCTTGATCAGGATGTCCTTCTCGTAGTTCTCAAGCTATACTAGGGACAGTTGGCTCTCTAACCTGGACTTCTCGCCTATCAACGTTTTTATCCTGCTTTACTGGGCATGGTCAACTGCAACTGTAGTCACCTTACTTCTGTCCAGCGGTTCATCAGCGAAGTATATCAGCTTAATGGTAGCATCTTTATCGGGGCACCTTTAGAATTGCAATGTTTTTTATAGTTTCGGTTGATCGACAGAGTGGACGTCCATGGCCTTACCCGCCATCTTAACTCCTGTCTTGGTTTAGATGTAGAGGGAACAGGTTATTTCAAATACGCTCTTCTGCATCTCTTTTAAATCTAAGCAGAAGGTCTATTCGAATAGTGCCTAGTTAGCCACCAGATCAATCGAACGAGTTTGAAACTTCTTGAGTTCCCTTCCATTGCTGGAAGCTACTACCACTACAAAAACCTTACAAGGAAATCTGACGTTGATATTGACCCGTACAATTTAAATGTGTTCTATGTGCGTTATTCCCAGCATCGTTTATGTGTGAATTTAAATAATAGCAGTATTACTAAATATATGTTTGGAGGTGGTTTGAAATTCGCACACGTATTTGTTATTAATAATTATTGTATTGATGGACAACCCTGTCTAGGAGTTTAAAACATGGTTCAAACAGTTGCCCATGTTCTCACGTACCTTCATGGCATCGGCATTCATTATAGCCTGTCTAGGCTCACTGAGGCTCGTTCCAATGTCATTCTGGATACTCGACTTCCACTCAACTATCTACAGTCTACAAATCTGGCGACTACTCACCAGCTTCGTAGTTATGGGAGCCTTCAGCTTCTCTTGGATATTCACCGCGTACTTCGCCTACTTCGCCGTATCAAGAGTAGAGCAGGATCTGTTCTCAAAGGATACCTACGCAGACTTTTTGTGGTTAGTCTCCTACCTTTGGTTGCTGCTCATCGCAGTAGGCTTTCTCCTTGATCTACCTGCGATGGCCAACCCGTTCGTATTCGCTATGCTGTACATATGGTGCAAGAGGAGACCTTTCGAAACGATTACTTTCTTCTTCGGGTTAAAGGTTAAGAGTAAGTGGTGTACTATTCAGGTGGGTACTTCCCGTGGGTGTACATGGGATTCAATGTGCTGATGGGCTCTTCAATATTTAATTACCTGTTAGGATTGGGTGCTGGGCATCTGTATATCTTCATCAAGGACATCCTCAAACCACAACATCGAAAGGATTATTTAGCAACACCACCCTTCTTGTAAACTCTTTTGTTATTCAGCACAAACTTCGTTAATACTTACATCCTTAGAAGGAATGTCAGACCCAGAGCAGATGGGCCCAGACCAAACCCAGCCCCAGGAGGATTCTTCGGAGGGCAGGGAGTTCAAGTCGGCTGATAGTAGTACATCGGTTAGTAAACTCTAATACTTCAATGTTTTATTAAATTTGTATCTGTATATGTATCATCTGAGGAACTTTTTGTAGGACTGACTGTCGCTTCTGTTAGTCATTTTGATGGGCATCATTCGAGGGTCGCTCTTCACGTTGGTCTACTTCCTTCGCTTACTGTCCTCTATTTACACATCCTGCTAAATTTCGGACTTTTTGGTCTAGAACACCCGCACTCCCAGGTACTTCCGGTTCTTCTTGGCTTTAACGATCTCGTGGCTCCAGGCTTGCACAGATTTGAACAGGTTAGGGTTGCACTCCACCGTGATATAGACTCCGAAGAAGTAGCAATAATCGTAGGTTCGATCGTCCATTTTCTGGTAGGTACGAGGATAAGGCACTATTCTCAGCTTCTCCGATTCGATATCCTCCTTATTGTACTGGACCATCCTGGATATCAGACTCACCAGTTTACTCTCGACCAGCCCCTTAAACTAGTTATATTCCTTCTCCAAATTGTCGCAACTACCATCAGAGTTATCCCCATAAATATCTATCTCAATGAACAGAGGGTACTCATTGAGAAAGTCAGTCTTATCGAATATCTTCTTGATTTCGTTGTGGTGCATCAATTAGTTGCCTCTTCGAAACTCATTCATTATTACTTTGAAGTTGATTTCGTTCACTCTCTCAGTAGAGTTGTATGGACTGGCAGGTGTCAGTACTGTCATGCAGGTTGAGGGCTTTTCGTATTCCATCTCGAATAGCTTGACGGGCATGTTCTTCCAGTCCCAAATAGTGTACACTTTGAAAAACTCTGATAGCAGTTTGTTGGGGTAGTGCTTGGGGAAGATCTGGCAGATTTTGGCGACTAGGATGGCCCACGATATACCACCCAGGTACCCCATTTGGTTCGAGCTAATCCCCCTATTTTTAGCCCAAACTTTAATTAGCCTTAAAGTTGCTCTAAATGACTCCTGGTTGCGAACTGACTCCAATATCATGATATTGTTTTTACGACCTAACAGAGAAGTTTTAGATTTGGCATCCGTAATTGATTCTACAAGCTACTGTGGGAGGTTTTTATCGATGTCCCTTGATACTATTTAGGTGCTGAGTTGACAGAAACTTATATCTATTGGCATGCCCTTGAACTCGAAGGTGATGATAGGTACGTTAGAGACGGGAATTCGTAGAAGGTTCTTGACGTTAGGTTACCCTTCGAACTTGGCGGCGAGGTCACCGAAAAAGTGTTTTTATCTCTAAACAAAACTGGGAACAACGCATATCACATCCATATCACTATCGTTGGCGTTCAACCCTAACACATAACTACCGAAAAGCAACACCATCGCCGCATACTTATCAATCTAGTCAGGACTTATCTTTTTCTCGTTCTTTGCAATGTTCAAACTCCACTCTCTTACTATTGTAGTCAGGAAATACAAGGCTTCTGCCTTGGCGTTCTTACTTTAAGGCTTTTCAAAAAAGTCATTCTCCAGCAGAATCTTTTATAGGGCTTGTGACTCCATTTAGTTGCCTTCAGCGTTGATGCTGAAGTGCTGACCTTTGTTGAGTCCGTCCATGATGATTTCTTTGTTGTATGGGAACTTGGTCCGGATGTACTCGCAGGCTTGCTAGTTGATCATTCTCTTTTCTATTATAAATCTAAGTCAAAACAGCATACATCCTCAAATATACAATCAACTCATTTGCAGGATTTAGTTATTTACTTTATCCCCAATCTGACCTCCTCTTTTGTTTTAAGTGGGTGGGCTATCGGTAGATCTAGTGCCTTTCTACTGAGATTTACTATCTACTGTGGTGCGTCTATCTCCTGCAGGCCCTTTCCATTCTTTTTGAGTATGTGTATCTACTGCAGCAACTCTCTTAGAAGATCTGAATGCTGAAAGATATCTTGTCTGGTGCTTAGATACTGCAATAGTTGGTCAATTTTAAGGGGAGGGAAGTTACCAGTTAGTTTGAAGTAGATTAATAAAAGAGTATCGATAACCATATTGAGGAATTTCTTGGCTGGTCTCTTCCCCTCCTTACACTTCTCCAAGTCCTTCCGCACTCTATCAGAGATGTCTAAATGGGGGAAATTGAAGCTCTGTTCTACTATCTGCCTCAGATTAGGAATCTTATCGATGTAGGTAAAAGGACTGGTAGCCCATCTTAGATATTTACAGTCTTCAGCCTACACTTCTTAGAGGAATTTGGGTAGAGGAACAAACTCGATATCAATTTTATTCTTCATTCCTTTACAGCTTCCTCCTGTGTTCCTAAATACAGTATTTGAATTGGCTTTCGAAACATAAATTCCTTTAAGGTCATGATCCGAATAAGTGGAGCTGGTTCCGTGGGCTCGACTGCCACTCTCGCAAACGAACAGAAACTGCAACCCCTGCTTGTTTTAAAATTCTTTTAGATAAAGTAGAATGTTTGAATCCATTAAAATAATTTACAGTTGTTTAAAAGGATGAGTGAGGTTAATGAGCAGCCGTTCCTTGATAAACCTGACAGGGATGACGATGGACCGATAATAACTACTCTGGATGATCTGCTAAAGAGGGTGGATGGTGAAGGTAAATACCAAAAGATCAGCTTTCTCATTTTCAATCTGCAATGGTTCTTCTTCGCATGGATGTTGCTGGGAGGTTCGTTCTTCTTCTAGACTACCAATTTTATCTGTGGAGGGGATCAGTCTAAGGAGTAATGCTAGAAGTATGTATGCGGATTGGATTCCAAGGAGTGGCGTCGATATTTGCCTGTAGATCATCCCAAATCCATACCCTACGAATTTGAGCCGATCTTTATGTGCAACTACAGCTACCTGGTAACAGTACTAAAATCGCTTGTTTACATCGGATCTCTGATAGGATTTTTCGTGATTCCGTACATAGCAGATAACTGGGGACGGAGGAAAGGAATGCTGATTTCTTGGGGAACGTGCTCCTTAGGGATCATTTTGCTGGCGTTTGCTCAATAGGTAACTATGGTTGCATTTGGTTATTTCTTAGCTGGTTTTGGAGGAAACCCTGCAATAACTTTGGATTATTCCTTCATTAACTAGCAAAGCTTAGGAAAAGCAAGACAATACTTTAGTGTAGGAATACAGATATCTTTGGCTGTTGGGTAGGCTTTGCTGGGTGTATTATTTTTAGGAATTCCTAATTGGAGGACGGTTTCTTACATTCTTCTGGGTCCAGTACTCACCATCAATGTTCTCAACCTCTACCTGATTGAGTCGCCTAAATTTATGATATCGAAAGACTCAGCTCTCACTCTTAAAATATTTAACAAAATTGCCAAGATCAATGAAAAACCCAAACTCAAACTTATCGATGTATTGGAAGTTCAGCAAAATAGTGAGGAGGCCGAGCAATCTGGTTCTTCTTTGGTGGATCTATTCAGGTATAAAAGTCTCAGGTGGAAGGCGGTTGGCTCGGGGATAGTTTTTTTGGGGATACAAATCATTTACTATTCTACTTCCCTCAATCTCGACAGTGTTGGGCTTAATCTGTATGTCAATCAAGCTGTTGTAGGGGTTAGTGAAGGGCTAGGGTACGTAGCTGCATAGTTCGCAATCCCAAAGGTTCGTCGAAAACGAACGTCGTATTTAGGTATGGGAATTTCTAGTATTTTATGTCTTCTACTCGCTTTTATTCCAACAGCTGGAGCTGGACAGTACATATCCCTCGTGCTGTTAATCGTCATGAGATTTACACTATCAATGTTCTGGGCTGTTTTCTTTGTATTCTTGGCTGAGATGTTCCCTACAAGGGTAAGGAGCTTGGCTTTTGGGTGGGCAAGTGCAATGGGGACTATCGGAAGTGCTGCCAGTCCCTACGTAATAGCTATATCAGATTCTATCAATCTGAGTTCCTGGTTATTTCCAGGAATCATAGGATTGCTATCTACTGCCTGTATCTACCCACTAGACTAAACACTAGGATTGGAGCTCCAAGAATAAATCTAGGAGTTACGACCCAAGCAAGAGTAGTTGACATACGATGTATACGAAGTAAACTAAAGCCAGCCGCCACCTGTAAACACCTAGGCCTAAGTATCAGAAGACTCAGAAGACTCAGAAAAATAAAAGCGTTGAATGAATGTTTGTGTAACTAAATGAATTAATATTGTATTATCCAAATTAATTTATTGATGGAACCAAAAACGAAGAAAGCCTCTATCAGAGAAGTCTAGGAGATTGGACAACGTATGCACCAGTCAGTACTCAAATGTGTAATTCAGGCGATGCAAAATCTATAAAATAGACAGAGAAAGATAAGATAAATCGCTAATCCCGAGGAGCGTGAGTTGAACAAATGCTCATTTAAGCCTAACATAGAGAAGAAGACGTTTGTGAAGTACCCTAACCCAGCGTACGTGCCTCGTGGAAAGACCTTCTACTACGATAAGCCTGGCGAGAAAAGTGCCATATAATAAATAGACCAAAAGAACAAGTACAATAAAACCAAAAAGGTGCCTGTATTAGCCAGTCCTAAAGGTTTAGAAAAGGTAAAAACATTGACTAAATGGTGGGCAAACCGTTCCTAAAAATTGAGAAAGTAGTTCCTGCATACGCATATGAGCAGCTCTTGTGAGCTTCGATTGAAATAAACCCGAGCTAAATCCAGGGGGTTAGAGATGAGCAGGTTTTTAAGTTCCAGTTTGGAGAATCTTGTGGATATCAAAGGCTCCGATTAGTTCAAATTACGATTACAAAAAGCAACCATACTGAAAAGAGACAGATAGCTCAGGCAGAAGTTCCCCTAAAGCTACATCTGGAACTACCGGAAGAAACACTAAACATCGATGGACTCCACTCCCATCCACTACCTATCGTTTGGATAGAGCACCACAAGATTATGAATATTATGCACTAGTTTTTATTGCCGTTGTAATTATACTTTAAATCTTTAAATGAAAGCATCCCCGGCAGGCGACTGGTTCCAAATTTACCTTAGAATCCGGCCACCCATGCACCTAGAGTAGTAACCAATCCTTCGAAGGATATCAGCTAACAAAATACAGATCATGTGCCCCCACTACGTCGATAATGAGAATAAAGTATTTGAATATAGCGATATTTTTGGAGAGGAAACCAATAACACTGAACTGTTCGAAAATACTATGGTCACTCCGATCGAGAATGCACTATCTGGATTCAATTCAACAGTATTTGTTTATGGGATGACAGGAGCAGGCAAAACTTATACTATGTTTGGTTCGGAGGACAACACTTGCAATGGGATGGTGTTTATGACTCTTAATAGGCTGTTAGGAATCGTAACTGGAGAGGAGGCAACCAAAACCAAAATATCTCTCTCTTTCTATGAAATCTATAATTAGTGTGTTAGGGATTTACTCAAGGAAAACTCGAACAATCTCACTATTGTAGATGACCCTGTCAAAGGGTTTGTAATAAACGATCTGGAGTAGCAGATAATAAGCGATTTGAAGGTTGCTCAGTAAAGCCTGAGAGTGGGATACTAGCGTAGATCAATGAATGCCACTAAGACGAACGACAGCTCTTCACGATCTCACGCTATCGTTCAGATAAATATAAAAAGACTGATATCATCGCAGGATAAAGTTCTGGAGTCAAAGCTGTTTATGGTGGACTTGGCAGGGAATTAAAAGACGTTCAATAATTACGTGAATTTGAATAAAAGGTTTATAGAGGGGGTAAATATCAACAAATCGTTGCTGACCCTGGGCAAATGCATTAATATTCTGGCTGAGCAGAAGAAGAACCAGCATGTACCTTATAGAGACTCTAAACTGACGAAAATACTAAAGGAGTCGTTAGGTGGGAATTCTAAAACCATAATGATAGCCTGTGTTTCAGGAGACAAACTCTACTATTAGTAAACCCTTAACACCCTCAAATATAGCACTATTGCTAAAAGCATAAAAAACAAGGCAGTGCGTAACATAAAGTAAATCCGATAGACTGATATCTACCAACAGGAGTTCTTTAAACCTATTGATCACTTCAACAACCAAATTAATAAGCTTGTAGAGCTACTGGAGTAGAAGAACAAGGTGTAGACCATCCTCTGCAACCTTACTGAGGCAGATGCTAAAAACAATGAGGGTTCTGTATCATCCAAAGTCATCCAGCAGCTAATAGTCTAAATAACTGATTAGAAGTATAAAATAGAGGGTGAAATATGCTAAATACGCTGTCATCTGGCGTAAATGTTCCAAATGGCAGGCACAAAACACTTTAGGGAGTCAGATGATTAGGTGAGGAGTAGGCTAAATTATAGCTAAAAGGTTATAAGTTAGCAACTTCAGACTATCAGCCAGTTGAGAGCTGAGCTTGAACAAGCTAGAGGTTATGTAGAATAACCTAAATAGCAGTCATTTGGCCGGATGGGTGATACCTCGAGATCCATACCCAAGAGCCCCAAGTTATTTGAGGATCTGCGTAAAACTCAGGGAGGCACTAGCTGTATGGGAATGGCACAGATATTCAAGAGAAAAAGTCAGTAGGAACCAAAGGATAAGGGTAGGAAGACTTTAACAATCATTCGCAAACCTAGTGGAGATGGTAAGAAGCCTCCATAAATAACCCTCGGCATAAATTCAGGTAAGCTAACCAAATAGTAGTTTATGGACGAGGTGCTTTTCGTAGAATCTAACCTTAAAGATCCCAAGTTTCAACCAGCCATAAACCGCCTACTCCAAACATACTAACGATAACAGTACAATCTGACACCGAACGAACATTCTACAATAAGAAAGCTGAAGTTTTTTAACTAGAAGCCCATTCTATTGTAGGTTACCAATCATTCAAAAAGTCTAAATGTAACCGGAAGCGAGAAGAACCTCCTGGCCCTCTCTTCTCGGAACGAGGCTCGAAAAGATAGTGTGAAGCGATTAACCCAAAGAGTAAATGGAAACTTTTTCAAATGATGTTTTTTAATCCAATCAGGTCCATAACTTTAGCTTAGCATTGTATTTGAGGTGTTATTGGTCTAACAAATGGTACTGGGGTGCGTTCAGCTTTACAGCTGGGCATACTTACTAAAATTAAAACATTTGTACTCGATGCAGACCACTTGAACCGAGGTAATGGTCCGAGTAGGTGGACACTCCGTTGAAGGCACCTTGAGCAAGTGGATTCTCTTTCGGACGGTAAGCTTCAGACCTATTGCCTCTCACTCCTGCATAGTGTGCTCCATAGGTAGAGTCTCCTTGAAAAGGACCTGGAGGTAGGACTGGAGTCCCTGAGCCCAACACGCACAACGCTCGCGGCTCATGCTTTAGACCTTTGTAGTTGGAGTTGTAATTGCTTTCCCCTTCAAATTGGTGATTTCCTAAGTTGAGCTAACCCTTGGGAATAAATTTTTAGTTTTTGCTTGCTGGGGCACCGATATAACTGGCTGAATAAGAGGTTAGATCCTGAAGTTGACCTTTGGGAAGCTAAAGGGAGTCCTTCATCGTAACCTTCTTGGGTACGGCACCTGGAGACCCTATATAGTTTGAGGTGTATGTGGATTAACCCTGAAACGGAGCTTTTTGCTGCTCCATCATTCTCCGAGCAATTTGTGCCCTCAAATCGTTATAATTTCCATCGAACCCTTTGTACGAATCTGCGTAAGACGACTCCCCCTTAAAACCACTCTCAGGAAGGACAAAGTTTTTGGGATGTTTGGGAAGGTCACCGCCCCTTACAGCCGATTTAGCGATATAATGATCTTGGTAGTGAGACACAAGATCCTTGGGATCGTAATGCTTGGCCTAGTAGGACTATGATTTTTTCTCAAACTATTATTACACATACTGGAGTAGGATGTTAGATGGTCCCATGATTTTGATAATCTTTCCCGTAGGAGGTGCTGAAATCGCCCTTGTGATGAGGTTTCGGACATTTATGCTTGCCGCAGTTGCATACTTGGCAAATGCACTTCTCATGGAAGTTTTATTAAGGGTTCATTTTATTATTATTACTCAACCTTAACCCTCTAAATCCCTATCCATCGTCCTACAATACGACATTTAAACGCTTAGTATTTATACATAAATAACAATATTAAAACATGAACTTCCTCAGAATTGTGGCAAATGTCATCGTAACCTTGTTTAACAGGATATTACGCATATTCAGAGGCCCAGACATTTCAGTGGGGCGTCCTCCGGCAGACCCATAACCTGTTCAGGCTTAACCGAATACTCCCAGAACAACTCCATCTAAGCTATGTGAGAACTTAGACTAGATACTCTCCGAGAAAGACAAACAAATCAATAAAGTTAAGTAGCATGCAAAGTTATTAATTGATTCCGGGAAGAAACCTTAGGCACAGCGGCTGGTTCCCCATATCATGTAGCTGATCAAGCATAAGGCGACATTAGAAAACCGAAGGATCCTTTTGAAACAGATATCTTAGCCCGACCCATAGCCAGATATCGAATTAACCCCTATAAGGTCATCGAGGGGAAGACAATCCCACTAATCATAAAAGACAGTATCAAAACCCAAAAACTCCTTCAAATAAGCCAACCAGACAGCACCTCCAAACCTGGAGCTCAGATAGAAATGTTTGTGATAGTCGGTATGTGTAGCAATTTGTCAAACAAATACTTAAACCATCGGTTTCAATCGGAATAACAATCCAATTATCCACTACTAATATCACCTAAACTGAAATAGCTTAGATCCTCCTCTGATCGGCTTCACAAGTTTACTACCAGCCACCTGAATAACACTATTGAAGTCACACTACTTCTATCTGTAGTGTTCGATCTCTTAACGAAGCTATTTGGTGTCCTGCAATAGCTAGTTTACTTGTTTACACTTCCTACTCAACTTACGCCTATGTAAATACATTCGTACTCATATATCTGGCACTATGCTTTCCAGGTGGACTGCAGTGTCGACATCTAGTAGTACTGAGCCTGCAAATCGTCCAGGCTCTTCTCTAGGAGGCGGAGTTGTTCAACGTTATCACTGGAAGTAGTAGCCTCGGTTAGACTTTTAATTTTGTTACGGTTGTGCTCGATCTCTAAACTTTGTTACAGAGCAGCGACTCTTTACATCTTGGATTGGAGATCCTTCATAAGTTTGCTCTTCTAATCCTACCACAAAGAGTCTATTGTAAATGTACTACTTTCAATTTAGTTGTACCACTTTTTACTTTTGAGTGCCTCGATGACTTCCTTTTTATCCTCAGTTTTGAGTGCTGCTAGCATCTAACCAACCACCACAGCAACAACATTCTTCTAGGAGCTACCTATTTAAAGTAGCTGCTGCTATTACTTCTTCTATTAGGCCTTCTGCTTTAGGATTTTATTCTTTGCTATTTACTCCTTCAGTACAGTGTTCTACTTCTAAAATTCAGAGCTTGAAGCTGCTAGACTGTTGAAGTCTATTCTCAGTGCGTTCAGTTTTTAGGTTTAGTGTTGCAGCATGTGTTTGTAAGACTCTAGTTATAACTATAGTAGTCGTATTCTCTAATCGGACTCTCCTATAACATGGTCAGTTATGGATGTTTTGTTTATTTAGCTAATTAACTCTTCTATTCCTGAACCTGAATCGTGCTCCTATTTATCTTCTTTGTCCTACCTATCTATCATAGAGGAATCGGGAGTTTAGTTTAGTTATTTTTCCACCTCCTTTACCTTCTCTTCTGCTTTACTCTTCTTCTCTACAACCGCATAGGATGGAAGCTCAGCCTTAAGTTGGTCGCAAATATGTTTCTCCAATACTTAAATTATGCGAATCTTCTACGCTAACTACTTCTATGATTTATCGAGTAGAGCCTGAAGTTCTCCTACTGTCAGTTATCTGTTGATTTTGGCTTTGTTGGTTATCTTCTTAGCTGATACTCCGAACCTTAGAGTGGATATTGTTTATTGCAGGTTGGAAGGATGAGGTGAACAGGTAATAATGAGTGTGGTCCTCGAATTCCCTCCTAGAGATTCCTGTAGCATCCTCGTAAGTTTAGACTCTCGGTAAGGTACATGCTGAGCACTTTTGGATTATGTTAGTGCCTTAATGACTTTCCCCAGAGTAGTCAGACTCAAATTGATCTTTTTAGCTTCATCCAGCACCTTGCCCTATGCACCAGTCTTCGATATCTTCTCAGAGCCAGCTAGATCAACCAGGAACAGTTTGCCGGTTTTAGCACTGAGATCGGTAATGTTATTCTGGGAGATGGTAATGATAAAGAGCATGTGGGATCTAGAAGACCTTTCGTTCATGTTGGTGGAGCAACTCGCCCTGTTCTTATTACCTATTTGCATAAGTGCGTAGAGCTCTGCAGCCTAACTCACATATTTTTCGGTGACGTCCTAGATGTAGATTCCCTTCTTGGCGTGAGACCTAATCTTCAGGTCCTGCTTACTTATATCCAACAGATCCCTGACTTTCTAGTTGTAGAGCTCCACGATAGACACCTTCAGCCTAAACTATATGTTCTAGGGGCTGAGGGCAATAGCTTCGAATACTTGTTCAATCTGCATCATATTTAAGGTACCATCCGAGGTATTATGCCCTTATTGTTAGGGTTCTCTAAGTCGTAACCCTGCATCGTGTACGTTTTGCCAGAGGATGTCTGTCCATACGCAAATATTGTTCCATTAAAACCCTCCAGCACACTGTTCACTACCGGCTTCCCTGCGACTTCGTATACCTGAACCTGTGTGGTATCCACATCGAATATTCTATCGAGGCTCACCACTAATGGTTCTGGAACTTTAGGATCTTTAATCTTTACGGTGGTTCCAGCGGAGATCTGTTGGATAGTCTATACTCCTAGCTCCTTCTCTTTGGCGTTGAGAGGTCTGAACCTGCAGACAACTCGCACGTTAGTGGAATCTGACAGACGTGTAGGCTACATCGTTATGTATTATAACTGTAGTGTTTATTAGTGTTATTGGTGCAACTATCAGAATTAATTGAGATTATTCATGATGTATAGTGTGGGTAGCGTAGGTTTACTTAAATATTGCATTAAATATTGGAATAAGGTATTTGAGGTTGTGCAGTTATCACATAATTTTAGTTTTATTTTATTTGCATACCGATAGCAGCAGATCATCGTAATCATTCGACTGGGATTTGTTATTTTTTAGGCTTCATCAGGAATATGCTAGACAGGCTACTGAATAACAGTGTATTTGGATTCCTCAGTGTGTTGTTTATCTATTAAGGAGGATATCTATTTTATCTTTATATGGAGTAGTCTGTTAGCAACCAACTGCTCCAAATACTTCTTCTAGTACTATTATTTGACCTTCTAACTGGAGTTAACAGCGGCTCGAAGATCCTCGAAAATAGCTAGAGAATCCATCTAATCGTAAGAAAAGGTATTTGGGAGGCATTACTCAACTTAAATATTATCCTAAGT
>JAOXNN020227467.1:0-13330 GCA_028571205.2 Hydropsyche betteni
GGCGTATTCGTTCACATAATCAACTCTTAGGCTATTACTTCTTTTATTCTTATTTTTTAGGCTTCTCGACTTCTTTTGATTATACCAAAATTTATGGTTTCGGTTTCGGTTTTGCTTTTATTAAGCCCTTAATTTTAACTTACGTATAATTGGCTTAAGAGTTCCTGATTACAAAGCCTCAGCATACATCCTTAAGGAAGCTGTCATAACCTCTCCTCTTTCTTCCATGGTTCTTGCATCAAAGATTATAAATATTACCCCCAGAATGATAATCGATACAGGCCTCGGAGTTTAGAGATTAAGCACTCTCTATTTCCCGAAAGCACCCACCGATCATACTTCAATCCGTACTATTTCTTTAAGTGGAATACGTTATAGGATTTTCCTAATTTCTACCCTTCAGCTTTACCGCTGATTGACCCATTCATTTTGTATTCTAGGTATTTTAGTACAGGCTCGGATCTGCGTAAAAGAACTCATCTCTCGTAACAAACAAGAGGCTCTATGGCAACCTGCGATCTTCACAAAGTTGCTATTGATAGAAGTAGGCTGATAGTTAGTACAATTCGTGTTAATACCGTCATTCCCTTCTAGCCAGAGCTTGGCAATCATTTCGTCGATTTAGTGATTTGTAGGGGTGCCTGATTACTTGTGGCATCTTCAATAGCAGAAAAGCTAATAGTAGGCCTTTAAGATAATTTTTCATTTTCAGTTGCCCGTAACATAAGCATTAGTTACTAATCCATGAAGGCTACTGTGAATATTTAACTATTAATTTAGTGTGACCTAAGAAAACAACTTGGTTTGACTTCAGAATAATAGTGTAAAGGATTTCTGAAAGGATAATTTATAAAATAATCAGACCAACGCGTCCTTAGAACCGACTTTTAACGGCTCGATACGGAAGCTACGCCTGATTTACTTACAGTTGAGAAGACCTTATTTGAAGTCCAGCAGCAGATCTAGTCTGTTTTGCACAGGTCTTGTCTTGTATATAAACTCCTTCTTCAGCTCAAGGTTGCCCTCTAGAGATTTCAGCCTGTCTACCTTCATCTTTTGGAATTCTATCGATATCAGTCTCAGCTGGTTCACCAGATCCACCTTGTCTCTCCGCCCCTACATTTACTCAGGGAAGGGTTTCAACGAACTGACTATCTTCTACAACGAACAGTCTTGGGGAAACCTCATCATTAACTGCAGCATATCGATGACTGTTCTTACGCTATCTGCCAAATCTGTTTAGTCAGTTGGTTGAGCCTTCTATAATCTCGTTGCTAGTTTGAGGATCTACTGGTTTAGTTTATGAATCTAGTCGTCTTTATCGGCGATGAGGATCCTTGCCCTTTGTTCGACACTCTTCAGACTCTCGATCTCTGAGATTAGTTCCATTCTTTCAGTTGGCTACATTTGCTAAGAGGCAGGGGTAACTACTAGTTTAGGATTGATCTAAGGATAGGATTACTATGGAGTCGTGCTACTTGCCTTGCTTTAGATGAGTTGAATACTAGCCAATAGCTCTGCTACTTAAGTTCTGAGCCCAATATTCTACCTCCTAAACTTCTCCAACTCGACCTCTTGCTACTATTTAATCTGTGCATATCGACTATCTGCCTATCTCTTCACTCGCTCAAGATATTTGATGCGGTCCTGCAACGACTCCATTTCAACCAGACCAACTTCGGTTTTCTACAACTTAGACGATAGGTCTCTCTCGCGTAGGTTCATCTCGTAGATCGTCTCATTGAGCGACAGTATTTAGTCCTCTAGTTTTTTCAGCCTCGAACTATATTCTCCTCTGATGTAGTCAAGTTGCTCCAAGACTTGTAGCTGTCTGTAGTTAGGGCTTGATTCAAGAGGCTACGTACGAATAACAGCACCCGGAGTCATCCGCGTAAGAGCCTTGTTGGGGACTGGGCCGTCCACGAGGTTTCTGTAATTCTCTTACGCCCTCCTAAGCACTTCTTCTGGTTATTGCTGGGGATTGCTACTCTGGCTGTCAGCCCTTCTCTGACTGATAGGACTGGGACTCTTCCAGGCCGAAAACTCTATATTGAATTCCTGCAGTTTTCCCAATACTGACTGTTCCATAAGTTACTTGTTTTTAATAACGTCGAGCAGATTGTGGAACTCACTGGTGATGATTTCAAACTGGGTCTCTATCATATGCTTTTCCTTCTCGAACTCGTCGATCACCCCCTGGATCTATTAAATCAGATCGGTGTTGTCAGCCTAGTTACCTTCTCTTAATCTTGCGATTTCCTACTCGTATCCTTGCCTTTAGGCTGCTACTTCATTCTACAAGCTTATCCTTTGACTTTAAACCAGCTAAAGTTGTTCCTTAAGTGTTGTTACCTCACTCTGTAAGTCTCCATGGGTGCAGGGGAGAGCCTATGCTTGTGATACTTTCTGCTTTTATTGCTCGAGAGCACTGTTTAACTCTACTATTTGCTATGAAAGTTTTAAACTATTCGCTGCTTCTAGCTCGTACTGAGACTTAAACTTTTGGAGCTCAAGTACAGTTTTTGGGTCCCCTTTGCGAGGGGTGGTTTCGTATGCTTTTATCTTAGACTACAAAAGCCTTATCTGCGAATTCAAGGCTTATTTGTCTCCCTTCAAAGCATTAACTTAAGATTTTGCTTCTTTGAGTGCGACCTCCAACTAAGCAATTTGCTTCAGTACGAGATCACCCTCTGACTAAATATGGCTCTACTATCTTTCGAATGATTTGATTGGGGATTTATCGCCTACGGGTAACTCTTTGCCACTTTTTCTGTGCGTTGAAGAAGGGTGCAGATTATTCAGTTCTCCTTTCAAAGCTCCCGATATGATCTCATCAATGTATTTGCCAGGAGCTTGGGGTCCTTTCGGAGTTGTGTGTATTTCGCCTTGATGACTTAGGTTGCTGGCAGAGGTGTTCATCCTTCCGCTGGGACTCCGCAACAACGATTATCTGAAAGATTCGCTTGATTATGTGACGCTTACTTTAGCTCTTCAGGATTGATGTTACGAATACGCTAGGCTTTCAGTGAGAGAAATATCTTTGACTACTTGTGGGGACATTTTTCTAACGGATACTCTTGCTCTGGCGCCCCGTTCAAAAACTTTGATAAGTCTAGCGTAACTGTGCCAGCCCTCTTGACCTCTCCTGTACGGTTTTGGTATTACAAATGCAGCATGCTGATGTTCTGGCTCAGAGTGGTTGTACTTTTCGAACAGGTTTAGCGTCTGGCTCAGGGATTACGATGATCGTGCGGACACTGAGCTCAGTATCAAACTTAACGACGTTTCCAGATGGAGAGACTCTTTCGTTGGTGGATACTTCCTTATTGTCTTTGTGAGCGAGCAGGTACCTATTTTCCAGAGGAGGCTGAAGGTAGCAGGGAACCTGAGGAACAGCTCACAGTGGCTCACGTAGAGAGTGAAGTCGTACTCCGCTGCTTCTACCTCAGGTTTGGTGAGCTGTCCAAGTTTTCTAGCGTTCATTGTAAATATAATTGAGATCCTTGTATAGTATCCATCTCTTAATCTAGCATTCTATTTTCGTATCCGGATACCCTGATTAAATTCTGGACAGAGTGTTTCCCTCCGACGTAATGACTGGGAAACAGGCAAACAAACCACGGCTTTAAATTAAGCACGAAGCACCCATACCCCAAAATATGATGATTAGCAATAAACCTAGGTATTCTCTTGTAGTAGAACAGCACACTATTTCAGAGCACAGAAGTGTAAATAATTTAAAAAGTATTATCGTAGCTCAGTTCCATAACTATTTATCTAATAAAATCGATGGCCAACTTTTTCATTCAGATTGATAAGCCATTTTACTTCGCAGGAGACACAGTCAACGGAAGTATTTTAGTCAACGTCGTGGCTATGCTTCCAGCCACAGGAATCTCCCTCAGGTTTACAGGCTACGAATGTGTAAAGTGGAACAGCTCCCACTAAATCGTGAGGCCTCGACCAGTGCAAGGCCAACCTCCCCCACCGGACCCTATCGCTCAGATTCCTCCTCATCTGATTTACAACTCGGACGTAAGAAATGTGAAAAGTAGAACTTCAATGTTTCGGATGTTGAAGAAGCACAAAATACTGAATATGACCACCGACCTCAATACATCAGGACCTCACAGGGGAGAGTTTTCAAGATGCAGTACTTCGAAACTCGAAACGTGTTCACCACTATTAAGACCATGGTCTATAGTTGCAATGGACTTACCCCAGGCCAGTACGCCTTCCCCATATCCTTCAAAACCTTCGAGGGGTGGCCTGCCAGTTTCGACTACAATACTCCCCGAAAGAAAGGCCGTATTGTGTACCACATGACTGCCGCAGTAGAACCTCAAACTCCCCAGTTCGAGCTTAAGCACGCTGTGGAGATAACCATGAGAGAAACCAAAATGCTAGCAGCTTCTACGAAGAAGTCAGTGGCTGAGATAACCTCATGGTAAAGCATTTGTGATGTAGCTGCTGCATCGGTAAAGGAACCTCAGCTATTAATGTACACTTCGAAAAGGATGGATATGTGCAGGGGGAGCAAGTGAGGATGATAATTGAGGTTGATAACTCTCAATGCCAGGTCAACATCACAGGAATTTCTATATCTGTTACGAATACTGTGGGTCTCAGATCGAGTGGCAGTTCTACGAGTGACTCAATTCACGTATTCGGGAAGTCAGTACCAGGATTACCAGCTGGAACCAAGATGGTGGTAGGGCTTTAACTTAATTCAGGGCAACTAAGCTATTAAGGAGGGATTTGTGCTGCAATCCAACAGCTAAATTAAGCCGACATGTTCTGGAAAGCTACTATCTAGCCAGTTCGACTTAACGATCGCTCTGTCCTACGATGTTGCTTGCGAATGTTGCTCAAGCAACCCTGTTGTGAGCCTCCGAATCGTAAGTAGACGTTTAAACTTAGATGATTTTCCCCAACGCCAGAAGCTATACATTACCAACCACTTTTACTAAAAATTGGGCCCCGAAGATAATGCCTGCCTACTCCTTTATGCTTCCCAATACCTTTGAAAACTTCAACCTTATGAACATGGGCATGAATCAAGCACTACCCCCACCACCCATGCCTCCTCCAAATATGAACGCTATGAACAATATGGCTGCTAATACCATGAACCAGCAGATGAACATGGCTAACCAACAAATGAATATGGCTAACAACATGGCGAACCAACAGATGAACATGGCGAATAACATGGGTATGGGCGCCATGAACATGGCTAACAATATGTCGATGGGAGCAAATAACATGGCTCACAATATGGGAAACGCTAACTTTAACGCTAACATGAACATGAATGGAGGTGGAATGAACATGAGTGGAGGTGGAATGAACATGAGTGGCGGTGTAAACGGCATGGAGATGACCGACGTGAACATGAACCAAGGGTTCGGGTATTGATTGGAATCTCAATATTATCATCAATTCATTTAGTCTGAATCTTCTTACTCAGCAATAGCCATCCCCTTATGTCGCATCTGCTCCCATAATTTAACTTCTTGGACGACGTTATTCGGTAGGATGTCCTGCTCCTACTTGGCGTAAATCTTTAGAAACTTTAGCTTTTATCGCTTCTACCTATAAGCAATATCTTGCTGGTTGGAGAGGTAAGGCCGATTTTTGAGTTGAATGGCCTCCATTCGTTTGGGATCTGTATGTTTTCTAAAGAACTGAAATATCTGCTCTGAGGTTATCCCTTTAGAAAATGCTTCCACGAGCTTCTCCTGAGTGAGACTCCCAACTACCAACTCCTGAAAGTTGGTATCTGCGTGTTAGAGGAGAACAAACAAATTGAGTATGCTCTTGAGAGTGTCGTAGTTCCTCCTATCCTTGACAGACTTTATGTGGGCGTAAACTTTGAAGTTAGTCTCAACGATTATATCGCATTTTAGACTCAAGTCTACCTCCGACTCCTTGAAACTGAAGTTCCTGAACACTCTGCCCACTCTCACCAGCTTCTACTTTGAGCTTTACAGAATCTATATGAATTTTAGACTCTGCAAGTCCCTTATTAGTTGCTGGTCGAATTTGCTTATGGTGTATGCTTTGTCTTTTTCAAGGATGCTCAGGTGGAGGATTTGCTACCATATCTCAGTCCCCCTATTTTTGGCATAGGCGTTCATTATTATGCAAATCTGTGTCGATAGGTCTGCCAAAAAGAATGCAAAGCCATTGTTTGTAATGCTTCCATCAGAGGTGATGAGGCTACTTTGAATCAGGAGGTGCCTGATACCCTCAGGAGGTTATTTGAGAAGGTGGTGGAGTGGTATACTCTACTCTTCAGTCAGTTCGGGAGGTATCTTCTGCGAGGGGATCTCGTCAGAAGGGTTGGTGAATTTACCGATGAGTCCCTCCCTAAATTTGGGGTTTATGCTGTAGGCCTTCAGATTTTTGTACACGATGGACAATTGCTAAAGTTATTTAAGCGACTCCTCCAGGCGATTCCTCGCTTCTTTTAATCGTGCACCATGAGCTGCATCACTTCCTCTCTCAAACAGGCACCGGAGAAAGCTAGTCTCAACACTTAATCACAAACTCTTGGTTTGTACTCTTGCCTATTACCTATTGATTCAATTTGAAGAGTTATAAACATGAATATTTGGATGTGAATAAATGAGAATGAAATAAGCAGATCTCTACGCGACTATCGGAGCATTGATAAAGTATAACAGTTTTATGCTAAACTGAAAAACCCTAAAGAGAATATAATAAATTTAAACTAATCGACCAGGGGAGAGTTGTGTTAAACAAAGTTCCTTTTTAAAATAATCTACTTTCGAAAGAATAGCTTACATCACTTACCAATATTTCTTACCCAGATTATTGAATCAACCCAAAGATTTTATGTATGTTTGAGATATTGATTGGCTTCTATCTGCATAGTTTGAGTTGCATAGATACTCAGTATTTACAGTAGAGTAAAGATGTCAATGTCTGTCAATTATTTAAACTCAACCAACACTCAAGTATCCGTACCTACTGCCAGATACTCCAGTTTATAAATGAGATATCGAATAAGCGGATGCTATTTATTGTAAGGTCAATCTCAATGCAACGACATCCTGTAAAGATAATAAAAGTTTGAAATGCATATGGCTCCATGGATACTAAGTAACTTCCTAATCATGCAATGATTGGCGAGATATGTTTTCGAAGTCCCAACTTACAAGGCTAAAGGTATTTTGCTGAATGGCAGATCCCAAATTTAAAAGTTTTTGAATATTATATTAAACCATAATTTGTCGGAATCGTATAATAATAAACATGGATAATCTCAAAACTGTTTAAACTTCCTACCCCATGCAACACTTCGCCCGGCAGATTCTCAACACTCCGCTGGAGGATTGTGAGTGCCTCATCTGCTATCTGAATCCCTATCCACTTCTGGAGTGCATCAACTGTGCCGGCATTTTTTGTCATCCCTGCTCTGAAGGATGGAAATCCATCTCCAACAGGTGCCCCAAAAAGTGTTCTAACCGGCCCTGGAAGCTGAGGTCTCGAGTCAGTAACATTTTGACTCTTAGGTGTCCCTATTCCTACTCTTGCTGGGAGCCCATACCCCGCGAGAAATGGTACCAGCACCTATTCTCATGCAAATACACTCTAGAGAAGGTCAAAGAGACTCTTACACTTCACCGGAGTAGGAAATGCGACCAAGGACACCCTCTTTCGCACATCCTAAAATTATAAAATTGTGGGCAGTGTGGGAAAACTGAGAACTGCCTAAGCATGTGCACATAGTGCAACAAGAATTACTGCAAGCACTGTCGCTACCCGATCTTCTATCAGAAGGTATGTCCGAACTTCCATGTTTACAGGTATTCCTTGGTAAGCAGCTACAAATGCGACAACTGCCACATTGCCTTATAAAAGAAGCCTTCGTACTTCGACAGGGAATGTGATGTAAGGATTTGCGAGGGTTGTATGGAGAATCTACCGGTCTACAAGTTCGAGTCAGAGGTGAAACAGGCTGCAAGGTCATCGAAAAGGTACAGTTTGGACAAGTTGCGCCTATGAGGTGCAAAGTTGATGCATATACCACGCAATAGCAATTATTCACTATTTATTTTATGTTTAGCCAATACAATCATAAGTATAAGAGAATGATACTTACCACCAATCTGTATCGCAGAGATTATGATATACTCTTTTAATTAAGATTAAATTATGTTGCTATAAATCAGTCTTAAGTCATGTGTTAGAATAGAAACTTTAAGAACCTTTATGAAATCCCTCTGTTTTGTATTCCTCCTGCTTCTCGCCTACTCTGGGCTGGTCCAACTGCCCACCTCTTGCTACTCCACATGTGCTGCCTGCTCCATGTCAGCATTTAACTGTACCATGTGCAGTTCATCTCTCATCTACCTTGGCGAGCAGTGCATCACCAGTTCGCGAGAGTCCGTTCTCGCCTACGAGTTCTTCCCAGCCAGCAACGCCATCAACGCTCCGCTCTCAACTAAGGGCATGTAGAACACGTTGTTTGTGATGGACAACTGCACCTATACGTAGTCCAATAGCTCTTTTGTGTTTCTGGAGCCTGTAGGAATATTCACCCGCTACTGGAACAGTTCGCAGGTGCCAGCCCACCGGTACTTTAACATACGGTTCATGCTTCTTCAGAAAAACTGGAAGGCGAACGACAAACTGCTCATACACATCAATAACGAGTTCCCTATCGAGATCAACCAGCAGGACTCACTGGGCGCAGTGGGTGGAGTCAACTGCGGAGACGCTGAAATCTACGTCAGCAACCTCGAGTACTCCTTTTCGGACTCCAGCTCCTACTTGAACATTACGTTCTAGCCGAAGCTCGCAGAACCAGCAGTGTACGGGTTCAACAGCCTGCACGTAAGATACGGTAACTGCTAGAAGAGCTGTGAAAACTGCTTCGGGAGTTCAAAATACAGCTGCAACACCTGCCGCTCCTTTTTGCAGTGGAATAACTTTACTTGCGCTAGTTGTGATAGTGGGCTGTACTATACAGGTTAAATATGCTTGAGATGCCATGTATCCTGTGCGACGTGCTCAGGACCTTCCTATTCCAACTGCCTCACTTGCGATAACATCCGTGAGCGACTGGAAGATGGCAAATGCGTAAGCAAAGATCCCAACGTAGCGATCTTCGTTCATCAATTTAATTAGATAAACTTTACGAATAGCTTAGGGTGGAAACTCAACAATAATGTACGATCAGACAGTGTTAGCCAGTGCGGTACTTATTCATACTTGGGCGGGTATCAACTAGGCACTACTTCAACCACAATGTAAAAAACCTACAATGATCTTCCCCATCATAATGCAGTCCGAGTCCAGTTTGCGATGCTGCTGGTGGACTTTATCACAGTTAAGGTCCAGTACAAATACGTTGTGGACAACCAGTAGATTTAAACGATTATCCCTGTGGAAGGCACCAAGACTAATGAGTGTGGACAGCCCTTAACATAGAGTCTGTTCACAATTAAGTCTGACCTCATTATCCACACCCACCACAGTCTCACTTTCAAGCTGAAACCATCAATAAGTGCTTTCAGTAACTATGGCATTAGGGATTTCGTTCTGATACTGCATAAGTGTACGCTAGGGTGCAAGAAGTGTTCGAAGCAGTCAGATATTTGCGAGTAGTGTGCAGATAACTTTGTTCTTAACGGAGATAAGTGTATGAAGTGTGAAGCTGGGTTTTATCGAGTGGGCAATGTATGCCAGTAGTGCAACTATTTGTGCAAGTAATGCACTGGACCCAGTTCCAACTAGTGTCTCTCTTGCGATGCTCCGTTCAAACTATCGGGAACCCAGTGCATCCAAGACCCTTAGTACTGTCTGTATGGCCTCTACCTGGATGGGTAGGCCCAATAGATCAATATTCTGGATGAGTGGACAGCGACTCCCACTATGCCCCACCGCAACACAGCTAGCTGCGGAAGACACAAGATCCTGGGCAACTCTGAGCTCAAATACAAGAAGCTTCGCATGTCCAAAAGATTTGAAATGCTGCCTTCCCACACGAGCATTGCACTGCACTTCAATGTATTCCAGATAGACGACTTCCAATCAGATACCCTTGAGTTTACGTTCGACGGTAGCCCAGTAAAGTACTTGCCGACGGACTATGGCGCTGAATACTGTGGGAACACCACTAGAGACGCCATTAAAAAGATAGTTTTCGAGAAGGCGCATACAGCTGATAGCTTCCAGTTCGATGTAGCAGTCAATCAAATCGCTAAGTTTGGGATATTCAACTTGATGCTGTTTCTGCAGAACTGCAAGGAGTGTAAGGATCAGCTGGAGTACGAGGCCACCTACATGACCATTTACGATGTTCGCAAAAACAGAATCGGAATTTAAATATCCTTGAACTTCAATCAACACGTCAAAAACCTCACCAACATCGATTTTATTTTCGCAGCAGCACTCACTCAACTCACCCCTAAGAGGCTCCTTTAGCAAGTAGTGCCTCTGAACATCACTCTGTAATCGATAAGACCAGCCCGATACAAGTTTTTCTCCCCTCTCAACCAATCATTCCAGAATACTTAAATGAACATCACAACTCGCAGTCCCTCTCTCATATTGTTGGACAGAGGTTAGTATGGAGTACAGAAGCCACTAATAACCACCGGCAAGAGTGTTGTAGTCAGGCGCTTCGACAACTACACGAACACCGAAACTAAGCGCAGCATGAACAAGCTGTACAATCTAATGTACGGCTTCGGTAACGGTGTTCTGTATTTGTCCCTGCTGCTACTGCTCATAGGACTGGGAGTTATATTCGAGGAGTTCACCCACGTCCTCCAGTTCACCTTCATGTACATATTCATAGAATCGGTGGTGTTGCCCATCACATTGAAATTTCCTCTGAGTGGACTGAAGAATATCCAGTTCCTGAATTACTTTAGGCAAAGTCACGCAGACAGTATTGAGTAGTGGTTCCTACCGCTGGGTTTTTATCAGAAATCTCCGCACGTATACTAACAGTACCAGCCAGACGTCAACTATCTGAGGGCAGTCTACGCCATAATAATTATGAACCTAGTGTACAGTCTGATATGGGTGTGTGGGTACCTGGCCTTTAAGTATTCCAAAACCACCAACTAACAGAAATACAATCCCTATTACCAATACCTCAAAAATCTGTTCGAAAAGCCGTTTGTGTTTTTCAACGGAATAATTAGATACCAGTATGTTGCATTAGTGTGGGCTTGCTTTTTGCAGTTTACTCACCTAACAAATGCTTTCTCCCCATACTCAGCTATCAACGCCTTTATCTGCATCACTTCGATGGTGCTGCTGTTCGGCTACCCGATCTTCTCCTACTTCTACCTCAAAACCCAGTATTCCTATATGACCAGCGAGAAATTCTAATTCCTTTACGGATAATGCTTCTACAAGAAGTTCAACCCTTCGGAGACTCCATAAGACAACCCTCATCCTTTCCTCTATCTCATCTACAATTCTTATTGGAAGTTGCTGGTATGTCTGGCCATAGCCATACCCTCAGCCTACGACAAGCATCTGGGTAGCCTGATACCCATCGCAATCCTCCTTTGCCTGGATATATTTTGGATGCTGTTCTTCAACATCTACACCTCCAAATTATATGTTGCTTTCAAAGTCACTGAGGATGTGTTGCTGTTCATACTGACTATGCTCTATTTTGGAGTGTATGCAGGGTCCGACAGTTAAGAGTCTAGGGTGTTTAATAGACTAGGTTATGCTTGCATGGCCTTTATCATTATGCTGATCGTAAATGCCACCGTCAGAACCATCTACCTAATATCGTGCAAAATGTCTGAATTCAAAAAATTCAAACACTCGCTCAGAATGCAGGCTATTGAAAACTCCCACATAGGATAGACGTAGAGAACTGTGATGGTGAAGAGCAAAGTCCAATCTCTCGGAGCCAAATCCCCCCACTCAGCGATAAGCAGTAAACCGGAAAGCATACACGGGGGCAACGCTACGCCGACGATATCGATCAACCACTTCGTGTAGTGATGTTAAGTCCAACAGTAATAATATAAAATCATGTTCTTTCTGGATTGTCTCTCGATCTAATACGGATGCGGTTGGCTGGAGTGACTATTATTCGCTCTCGAAAAGACGCGTTTGATTTGTTGTATCCCACGCTCTTCTTGCGTTAATAGAAGGTGCTATTCCCTACAGACTGCATCTTCGATCGACGGAGGGGAGTGTAGAGGTCCTTACTTGAGCACTGCTCTGCATTTTAGATTGGGTCTAGCTTCACAGAACCCAGATTGGCTAGTGGCCTTCCATTTCGGAAGCGGAACTGTCGTTTGAAGGTAGCAATACTCGACTATTTAATGACGGGTAAGGGATCTTTATGAAGAATTGAGGGAGTTGACGTGAGAGTGGTCTCTTCAGAAGTAAAACTCACAGAGGTTTAGAGCGTAATCAGTTCATCAGTGATCATGCTAGTCTTAATCCGAGTTCTGGGGTTTCTATCCAGCATCCTACGATAATTAAACGGTATACTTGCCGATGAGCTTTTCCACTGCCTAGCCAATATTCCACTATTTGTCGAACCTATACTCGCCCTTGAGTATGAGCTCTTTAGTTTAGGCACCAGTCTTCCCAACAAACGGCTGCCTACCTACAAGCATGTAGTAGAGTATACACCCCAAAGCCCATACGTCTGCAGCCGGAGAGTTCTCTTTCTCTGCTCCTGACAGAACCTATGGTGACATGTATTTGAGAGTACCACTATCGATGTCAGGGTTGGACCTATCAGCCACCCCAGCAATTCCAAAATCAGCTATTTTTATTTAGGTGGAGCCTTTGGTTTTCAGGAGGACGTTTTAGAGCTTGAGATCCCTGTGCACGATATTCTTATTATGGCAATAGTTAATAGCCGAGGCCATCTGCTTAAAGTAAACCATGGCCTCGTCTAGTTTCAGCTGCTTCTTCTCCCGCAGGACATCCAGCAACTACCCGCCCTCCAGATACTCCATTATCATGACGACCTGCATCTGTTGGAGGGCATAACAGTTGTGTACTTGCACTATGTTGGGATGATTGAGCACCTTGAGATTCTCCACTTATCTAAAGACTTGGTCAATCGAGTGAGCGCATGTTATTTTATCGGTCCTCATTACTTTAATCGCCACAAGCTGCTGAGTGTTCCGGTGTTTACCCAGCCACACCTTGCCATAACCACCCTGTCCTATCTCGCGTATGATCTCGTACTCGCTGAAACCACTATTAGCATCAAATTATTCGCCTGCGTCTCTTCATGTATTACCCTTGCTCACGTAGATATTCTATTTGTCCCGGAGATACTTCAAGTCCTCGCTGCTCT
>JAOXNN020227540.1:0-13320 GCA_028571205.2 Hydropsyche betteni
ACTCTAGGTTGTCTACTTTTGTAGATATGTGGGTGACCACCATTGCCCGCTGACTCCCATTACCCGCTCTTCCCCTAATACATACAGGCAAATCAAATTTACTTTATATTGCTTTATTGATATTTCGAAGGTTGTATTTTTTCATAAAACTTTTGTGTTTTAGGTAAGAAACATTACGAATGTACTTTATGCAGTAAAAAGTTGGTGTATTCTATATTTGGTGTATTTCAATATTATTTTTCCCTTTTTTTTATAACTGGCTCTTTCATGCCACTTCTTCCCTACTGCCTAGTTAAGATTGAAAAAACGTCTGCGAACCAATGCTTGAACGTCTGCATCAAAATATGGGTTGGTATTTCTATCTATATTTGCCGTCTGTCATTCGCTCTGATCAAAAACGTTTACCGTAAATATGTAACATTATTTTCAACCGGTTTTCGTCAATAATTTCAATTATTTTACCGGTCGTTATTTCAAATTGTTGACTTTCTATTGACATTGTTTTCCTTTCACAGTTAGCGACGAAAGTTAAGTTCCTCAGATGGAAATAAAACGTAAAAAGTCAGAATGTTTCTCTTTCGTCAACTGTGCATTTTGCTTAGAAAAAACAAACTTAAAATTCATATTTGGAAAAAATGAAAGCACTTCGAAATATTCTACTATGATGGTGAAATCTTTCAATATACAAGTAACAAAGAATTACAGTTAACGTTCAGTCAATTTGTTTGTTTGTAATGTATAAACTATTTTCTAGATAAAAAGACTTACTGAAGATTTACAAATATGTGAAATATGTATAGAAAAATTAAGCGGGGCGCTCGAGTTTAAGCACAAGTTGGATTGTTTTATCACTTCCAAACAACCGAGTAAGCATTATTATTAGATACATTTGCGCTTTCCATAGACGTTAATTTGATATTTTTAAGATTATAAGGTGTGATCAATATTGAAACAGATTGTCTTCAATTTTTTTTTACATAAAATATCAATTATTAGAGAAATTTTCACAGAAAAAGAATTTTGGCATATTAAACAAATAATGCAACATGCTTTATAATTAAATAAGTAAGTCTCGACTATCCTCTATCTTGACATTAACAATCTGTTCGTTTTTAAATTTCTTACATGCTTTAGAACAGGGGTTGACAAACTTTTTTTTGAAAGGATCGGATTGTAAAAATTTGAGACTTGACGGGCTGGATAATGAACTTGATGATTTTATATGGGTAATTCTCATCAAAAAGCAGACTCAAAATTTTGAAAAATTAAAACTAATCGATCTCAAAATAGTTATTTGAAAATTCAAGTGCTGTTTAAAAGAAAACATTTTTATATTATATGTGGGTAATATCAAGAAAATAACTATAAATCAATAGCGCCACAGGCAATTTTTTTTGTTTTTTATTGATCACTTAAATTTAAATTAAAGTAAATCTATGCTATCAATAACAACATATAACGTTCCAAAGTACATCATTTTGGAGAACAATCACTTTCAACTGAAGGTCTAACAGAAACTTCTCAATTATACAGTTAAATGGATTCTGAAATATGAAAACTTTTTTCTTTACTTTTACCAGGACGCGAAAATCGCTTTTGTTACTATAGTTTAACAATATGTTCAGAAAATATATTTATTGCAATTTTTTTTTTGAGGATGAGAATTCTAAATTGATTTTAAATTTTATAAAAACAATATTAACCTGTGGGATGGATTGAAAACAGACAGTGGGCTGAAGTTTGCCGATAAATGACATAGAAAATGACCACTGGCTCGGTACATAAACATGTCATTGGAAACTCACGAACATGAGCAATGTTTTTGTTTTCATTCATACATGAAAAAAAAACAAGTAATTTAATATGATGCATGTATTTTTCATAGCAATTCAACTGCCTTGCTCAACACAATTTTAGCAGTCACTCAAATTTTATAATGCAGATGCCAGCGTATATTTTCTGAAATATCCCAGCACCAGTCAGTGGTCACAGCCTTATTCTCCATTTTCATTTGTATTTTTTTCAATGATTTCATTCTTCATTTCAGCTGAAAAAGTATACGAAGATAATTGTAGCAGTGAATATGCAAATCTCAAATTAGCATTTGTTGTCAAAAATGAATGTCTGATTGATGACTGTAACGATTTAGAATCTTTTGTGTCAGAATTAGAATCAGAAACAAATTTTGAAAGTGATAAGAACCCAAAATCAAATATTTTAATTGATTTCGAAACTGATAACTCAAAATTGAATATTTTCAGTTTCAAAAGTGATACAACCACAAAATCAAGTTCTTTAATCGATTTTCAAAGTAATAAATCAGATTCTAAAACAGAAAACCCTGGCAAAAAGCGCAATGGAAAAAATTACATAATTCATGATCCCACAAAATCTCCCTCCGAAACGTCTAATAGTATAGAGCCGTTGACTTTCATTTGTCCTGTTTGTAAGGAAGAATTCAGTTCCCATATCTTATTATTGCAACACTATTCAAATCACAACCATATTTACATATGCGACCTTTGTGGAGATGCGCATGTGAACAAAACCAGCCTGATAAAGCATTTATCGCAACACACTTTCAAACAACTTCCTTGCAAACATTGTGAAAATTCATACTCCAGCAAAAATTCTTTGCATCATCACATTCGGCTGCAGAACAAAGAGATAAACTCAGGTAAATCAAATTTACCTGATATTATTTTATTGAAATTTCGAAAGTTGTATGTTTTCATAAAGATTTTATGTTTTAGGCGAGAAAAATTTCGAATGTACCGTGTGCAGTAAAAAGTTTTACAAACAGTGCGATTTGGATAGTCACTTTGTAGTGCATGCAGGTGAATTAAATTTATTTTATATTGTTTTATTGATATTTTGAATGTTGTATTTTTTGATAAAACTTTTGTGTTTTAGATGAAAAAAATTTCGAATGTGATGTATGCGGTAAAAAGTTTAACAGAAAGAGCAATTTTGATCAACACTTTATAACGCATACAGGTAAATCAAATTTACTTTATATTATTTTGTTGATATTTTGAAAGTTGTGTTTTTTCGTAAAATTTTTGTGTTTTAGTTGAAAAACATTTCGAATGTATCATGTGCAATAAAAAGTTTTACAGAAAGTGTGATTTAGATAGTCACTTTGTAGTTCATACAGGTGAATTAAATTTACTTTATATTGTTTAAATTGATATTTTGAATGTTGTGTTTTTTCGTAAAACTTTTTTGTCTTAGGTGAGAAAAATTTCGAATGTGATGAATGCGGTAAAAAGTTTTACAGAAAGTGCAATTTGTATCAACACTTTTTATCACATACGGGTAATCAAATTTACTTTTTATTATTTTATTGATATTTCGAAGGTTATGTTTTTTCGTAAAACTTTTGTGTTTTAGGTGAGAAAAATTTCAAATGTATCGTTTGCAGCAAAAAGTTTTACAAAAAGAAAAATTTGGATCAACACCTTGTAACACATACAGGTAAATCACATTTACTTTATATTATTTTATTGATATTTCAAGATTGTACGTTTCCGTAAATATTTTGTGTTTTAGCTGAAAAAAAATTCCAATGTGAAGTATGCAGTAAAAAGTTTCACGGAAAGAGAAATTTGGATAAACACTTTATAATGCATACAGGTAAATCAAATTTACTTTATACTATTTTATTGATATTTCAAAGGTTGTACGTTTTCGTAAAAAAATTGTGTTTTAGATGAGAAAAATTTCAAATGTACCGTGTGCAGTAAAAAGTTTTACAGAAGTTGCGAATTGGATAGTCACTTTGTAACGCATACAGGTAAATCAATTCTACTTTGTATTGTTTTATTGGTATTTCGAAAGTTGTATGTTTTCATAAAACTTTTGTGTTTTATTTAGGTGAGAAAAATTTTGAATGTACCAAGTGCAATAAAATGTTTTTCACAAAGTCCAGTTTGAATAAACACATTGTAACGCATACAGGTAAATCAAATTTACTTTCTATTGTTTTATTGACACTTCGAAGGTTGTACGTTTTCGTAAAAATTTTATGTTTTAGGTGAGAAAAACTTCGAATGTACCGTGTGCAGTAAAAAGTTTTACAGAAAGTGCGATTTGGATAGTCACTTTGTAGTGCATGCAGGTGAATTAAATTTACTTTAAATTGTTTTCTTGATATTTCGATGCTTGTGTTTTTTCGTAAAACTTTTGTGTTTTAGGTGAGAAAAATTTCGAATGTACTGTGTGCAATAAAAAGTTTTACAAAAAGAGTATTTTGAATCAACACTTTGTAACTCATACAGGTAAATCAAATTTGCTTCATATTGTTTTATTGGTATTTCGAAAGTTTTTTGTTTTCACAAAGCTTTTGTATTTTAGGTGCGAAAAATTTCGAATGTTATATATGCCGTAAAAAGTTTTCCACAAATTACAGTTTGAAGTGTCACATTTTAACGCATACAGGTTAATCAAATTTACTCTATATTGTTTTATTGATATTTCGAAAGTTGTATGTTTTCATAAAACTTTTGTGTTTTAGGTGCGAAAAATTTCGAGTGTGATGTATGCGGTAAAAAGTTTTCCACAAAGCACAGTTTGAAATTACACATTATGACGCATACAGGTATGTCGAATTTACTCTATCTTGTTTTATTGGTATTTCGAAAGTTTTATGTTTTCATAAAACTTTTGTGTTTTAGGTGCGAAAAATTTCGAATGTACCGTGTGCAGTAAAAAGTTTTACAGAAAATGCGATTTGGCTAGTCACCTTGTAGTGCATGCAGGTGAATTAAATTTACTTTAAAATGTTTTATTGATATTTTGAATGTTGTGTTTTTTCGTAAAACTTTTGTGTTTTAGGTGAGAAAAATTTCGAATGTACTGTGTGCAATAAAAAATTTTACAAAAAGAGTACTTTGAATCAACACTTAGTAACTCATACAGGTAAATCAAATTTACTTTATATTGTTTTATTGGTATTTCGAAAGTTGTTTGTTTTCATAAAACTTGTAATTTAGGTACGAAAAATTTCGAGTGTGATATATGCGGTAAAAAGTTTTCCACAAAGCCCAGTTTGAAGTGTCACATTGTAACGCATACAGGTAAATCGAATTTACTCTTTATTTTTTTATTGGTATTTCGAAAGTTGTATATTTTCATAAAACTTTTGTGTTTTAGGTGCGAAAAATTTCGAATGTACCGTGTGCAGTAAAAAGTTTTATAGAAAGTGCGATTTGGATATTCACTTTGTAGTGCATGCAGGTGAATTAAATTTACTTTATATTATTTTATTGATATTTCGAAGGTTGTTTTTTTTTCATAAAACTTTTGTGTTTTAGGTGAGAAAAATTTCGAATGTACTGTATGCAGTAAAAAATTTTACAGAAATTTTACACTGAATAGGCATATGAAAATCCACACCACTACCTGACTACGCAAATGTAAATATTGCTAAAGGACTTTTATTCAAAACTGCAATTTGAAGCGACATCTCAAAATGCATAAATGATCGAATGATTTTGTTAAAATTTTAATACAATTGAATATTAAATTATGTTCTAGTCATAAACTAATTTCATTAAAGTGATTGTAGGATTGTGTTCCTATACTTTTTTGTATTTTTTTTTTAACATTTATCATTTAAAAATTAACCAAATTAATTATACTTCTTTATTTAATTTTATTCTTAAGGTGTAAAAAAAAAGATTTTCATTACTCTTCAAAATGCCAAGCGTCTTCTAAACGATGCAGTAAACCATCGAACGAATCAAAATCAATCTTGTAACGATTAAACGAATGTGGTAAGAACTTTAAACACTCATCAGTTGAATACGCATTTCAAAGTAATGTGCTATATGTTTTTTTATGTTCTCATAACCCTGATTGGGTTCTAACCAGGGTCAGTGTTGGGTTTTTGAAATAAAAGGTGTCTGAACTAGGGTTTCTGATGTACATTTATACTGAATACATTTTAATAACTCCTTATTTAATTCTTCATTCGTTGTCAAACAATTGTTTCATCTTCATCTAAATCTTTTAGATGTGAGTTTTTTTCAATGTGGAATCGTCAACACAAGAATTATATACTCGCTTCGTTACAATGTATGCGTATGCGTTACAATGTTATGTTATTGTTACATATTTTTAACAGGGGAAATGGAAAAATCTTAATGGACGTAAACAAATTTGTAGGGTTTCAACGAGTCCAGAACAATGCTAAATGCTAAGACTTAATAAAAATAAAATATTTGTAATTCTGAACTTAAAAGCAATAATTCAATTGCATCATAATTGAAATCATCATCTGAAAAGAAATATGACTATAAATGACTTATGAAAATTATAAAAAAGATTACAATTATTGTATCGTTTTATGTAGGTATGTAAGTACTTATGTAAAAAAGCTGACAATCAATTATTTGCTTTTTCTCTCCTGAGTTCAACTGCTTTGAAAATCTTTCCTGTAGGTAATTTTTATCTCAGTTAATATAATATAATATAATATATTGTAAGTTTTTGTAGTATATCAGTTAGAATTTTAAGATTTGTTCTAAGAAATTCACATTTTCTATGAAACATCTATTATAACTGCATTGTATAATTTTTTAGCATGCGATATTTTGAAGTAAGGTAAAGCTATTTGGTAATTTTCTCACTATGGACACTCTTGAAATCGAAAGGATCAACAACAAATTTCATTAAGTTTTTTTCTGCAGCTATATTTTTCTACAAGGATTTTTGATAAGTTTTTGTATTAAGTATGTACAATAAGTTCTCGACTTACGTGATTAATTCGTTCCGAAAGTTTTCGCGTAAGTCGGCCAAATCTTAAATTTATTTTTATTTTTTTAATAATATGTACAGTTACAATAGATGGTGTAATTGTATTATTTCTCCTTATAGGCCCGTTCAAAGCTACGTTATGCGCGTTACGCACATTTTAAAGCAAAAAATCGTGAAATTTTCAAAATTTTTGAGGGCGGATCCTATGCAAAAGTTAATGTATAATCGTTTTCGAGCTTTTTACGAATTTTCTTTTAATAATTGGTATGGCGAAAGTCTTACAAACGCCGCAGAGAAATAAAACGCAATTAAATAAAAAATAAATTACGATTTTTTTTCAAAATCGCGTAAGTATGAATTGACGTAAGTTGAATTCGGGTAACTCGAGAACTTACTGTACATATTTTTTATTAGCCACCATGGTGTTGTGAGTAATTTTTGCCATGAGGGTATATGTGTACTTTTCGTAAATAAAATTTGTTATCAATTCAAAAAACAGTTTTGATATTTTATGATGTGCTCTCTATTTGGGTGTATGTTGGTGAATGAATGATGAAAATAATCGGGTCACAAATAGCATAATGACCGTCAGGGATATCAAACTAATTTAAATCAGTGAACATATCACACATTTATTTTTCAAATTGTTTCGGATTGGATATATATTATTATTATTATTATTTCTTTTTTAAGAAAAATTATCCAAAAATTAGTTATGCTTAATTTTCAGAATCCATGTTGCTACTTTTTTGGTCATATATAGGGGAGAGTTGGATAATACCGCGCGTCTGATAACTCCGTGCATCAACGTATTGCAAAAACTAAACGTTTCTAATTGTATCCAGCGCTTAAAAATCATAGCCCGAAACGCCTAACCCCTTCCCAGCGCACGACTAGTTTGCTCCGAGCAGCGACGGAAAAACACCCCGTCGTGCAAGTTTTTCTGGCGTTTCTTATAATTTGGCGGGTATCTTTGACAAGAGGTAAGTTATTCTGTATTTATGCTGTAACACATTGTTTCCTTCTATTCTAATGCTTATATATTGTAGAATTAATTGAATTGAATATACAATTAATTTTACTGTATTATTTTGAGTTTATAAAATGAAACGATCGAGTTTGTTAATTCCACGCACAGGGCGCGATATTATCAAACAGGGTGGGTATTATAATATCATAATAAGGCTGATTGTAGGTATAGCTGAGACTGACTAGTTTTAACTTCATTCGAAGATTTTCTAATTTTAATACATAGTCATTAATTACATAATAAATGTAGAACTATATAACTTTCGTTGACTTAACGAATCTAAGTTTCTGTTATTATTTCGTTATATTTTTTATAGAAGGCGTCTATACTCCTTACCTGGATTTGGTTAAACTAAATTTTTTTTATTTTTTTATTCTAAGGTTACTCATAGAAATTCACGATATTATTAAGGGCACGGTTTTATCAAACCTTCGCACGATATTATCATACCAGTCTGATAATACCGCATTTTCCCAATTTTTAAAAATATTGAAATAACTACTTTCTGTTTAATTTTTTAAATATTTTACCATGTTGTATGTGTAGCTAAATAAATTCTCTACTACTTAACTGCATTTTTTAATCTGTACATCAAACCCTGTCTGAATTATAGGTCCAAGTTCTTAGGGGCATGATATTATCCAACTCTAGAATAGAATCTCACTAATCCGGCACTATTAAAAACTAGAGGGTGCCGGATTATTGGAATTTTCGGATTACTAGATTATAGAGAAAAATTCATAGTAAATAAAATAAAGAATTTCATAAAGAGAATATAATGTATGTATTTGTGTTCATGTTCGACAGGGTTTTTTGTAACTATTTTAAATTTGTAACTATTTTCAATTTTTAATGTTTATGTACATGTTTAAATTAAATTTGATTTATCTAATTTAGGTAATATTTTGTATCAATATGTTTGATTTTATATCCCTTAAAAACTCGAGAATGGGATGAACTCCGTTTAAATGATTACTAAGATTGCAGTATTAAATCGCATTCACAATAGTTAAGTCGATATCCTATTTTACTGATGCTTTTAAAATTAATGTGAAGTAAGTATAATTTTATTTTATTGGTGTTTATTACAATTTTAAGTAAAGTAATTAAACTTATTATTTAGCTTTTATGTTAATATAAAAAAAATAATTTTATATACACTACATATTCCACAATGATTATCAAACTTATACAAAATATAAATATTCGAATATTTTTATTTATTTCGATGACATCTTTTAAAAGTTCTCCAAACCACAACATATGCATTTTCAATCAATATGCATTAGTAGCTATCGTCCAGATTGCATTAATAAACTTCGAAATAAAAAATCGAATATCGAAAGTGCATCGCGCAATACAACCAAGATCGATTGTAATCAGTTTTGGCAATCTATTCTGGCCTAAAATGTCGTTTATTTTATGCAACGAAGTGCGAAGTGCAATCAGTAAAACTAACAGTTCAGTCAAGTGTGGATGTGTCCGTTCCGTTTATTTATAGCAAAAGCTTAACCTTTGTTTTTGCCGAAATTTTAACAAATTTACATCATTTTAACTCGTTAGTGAAGAAATATCAAAAATAAATGTGTTTTGATTACAAAAATTAAATTTTAATTAACATTGAAATAAGTTCATGGAATACAGAAAAACATCTAAAACGGTAAGAATTTTTATTTATATTTTATTTTAAAAAAAAAGACGTATGACATAATCTTGATGATTGCATTGATTGCAATCGAACGATCTTAATAAAACTCATTGAACTATTAATGGGGGTCATCTAAATGCATGGTTTCCGCTAACCGATATTGACATTTGATTTTCATAAATAGAATCAAATTGAATGAAGAACGATCGGTTAAATATCACGTGTTTGGCGATCGTCCATCGATGACGATTTGGCACGAGTTTGGCAAAAAATCGAACACGTAATCGATTTTATGGTAATGATTTGAAGACTGAATTTTCACGTACGTTTTTTTTACATTAAGTACATATTGGGTAGTGCAAATCGTTTGATTTATAATTTTTTGTTGCTGATTGAATCGAGTTTATTCGGAACTTTGTGTAGTTGAGAGTTAAGTGATGTATAATTAATCTGAAATATGCAATGTAGTTATTATTTAGTTATTATGCAATTATTTTTTGGGGTTGTTGATTTACTTGTGAAACCATAAAAAGGCTGATCTTTTATCTATTTAAGTAACATGATACTTTTATGGATTCTCATGATGATATTTTTGTTATTGGTGTTAGGAGAAATGCTTATTTTTTTTAATTCAATAACATTTACACTTTATCGAATTGAATTAAAATTTGCAATTTTATTTCGAATAAAATATTTACGATCGATCTGTGAATTAAATTGTATACACACCTAAAGTGAATTTACAGAATCTATAAAATTTATTCAACAAATAATTACTGTGTAAAACTTTCACCCTCAACAAACAAAATAAACACAATAAATTCATCGTCAGCTTGAATTAACTGTTAAGTCTTAGAATTAATTGTTAAGCTGAAGCTGAGGAAATTTCCTGATAACAGACGATGATACATTTGTAGGTTATATGGATAAGATGGAAAAGATGGGAACGTCAACGAGACCGGCTCCCGGACAATCTCCAGGAATGTTTAAGCTGCGACGTTTCTTCTTCCGCAACATCTTGTTGATACTAACATTGTTCGGTGTTGTGCTCGGTTTTGGTATAGGTGAGGTTTTATTCGTTGGAAATATATTCCTTTCCTGAAAAATTTTCATCTGTCAAATGTGCTCCTGAAAATTCCAGAAATCGATATTCAAATATGTCAATGTATTTTTTTCTTTTTTTTACATGAATGTCGGAAAATCATTTAGCATTTTATTTTCATACTATTTTTAAGGAGTCTAAGAATTTTTAGAAGTATGATTTCGTGTTGAATAAAAAAATACAATTTATGTGACAATTATAATATAATACTTAGATGGCGCTGTATTTGTAAAATTATTGATTTAACTTATAAAAAAAATCTTTTGATAATACATTTCGAAATAATGCAAATTTAATTATTGTAATGTATTCAATACACATCATTTAGTTATTTCTTTATTGCGCATATTCTAAAGCATAGATGTCACTAGAATTGTGCCGAATATTGATTTTTTCCATATTGAGTTTACTTAATTAAAATATTTTTCAGGTTTCGCTTTCAGAATGACTGAAACGGATGAAAATACCATTTCGCTTGTGGAATATCCTGGAGAGATTTTTATAAGGAGTTTAAAACTCATGATTTTGCCATTGATAATAACCAGTCTTATATCAGGATCGGCCAGTTTGAATATGAAAACCAACAACAAAATTGCTATCCGTACATTAGTTTATTTTTTGACGACTTCGATTTTTAATGCATTTTTGGGTATTTGCTTGGTTGTTGCGATACATCCTGGAAATCCTAATTTGAAAAATATTGTCGAAGGTCAAGCCAAAGTACAAGAACCTACTAATTTGTTGGATAGTCTTCTCGATTTGGGAAGGTAAAATTAATCTTGAACCAATCATTTATCATAATATCTTTGTTAATATTTATTTTTTGATTATAGAAATATGTTCCCTGATAATTTGTTCCAATCGGCATTTCAACAAACTCATACTATATACATTCCTAATAAAAAAGTACCAGAGACAAACTCATCAGATATAGGCAATGTTAAATATTCTATAAATCAATATGGAAGAACCAAGGTTTTAAATTATAGGTACGATTATGATCTTTCAAAATAAAATTTTGGTAAATGGGTTTTAATTGTTGATTTTTTTTTTATTTAGATATGGCACAAACACTATCGGAATAGTGGTATTTTGTTTATTTTTCGGAACTATTTTAGGCACTATTGGTGAACGGGGTAGAATAGTTGTTGATTTTTTTTCTGCAATATTTGAAGTTGTTATGAGAATTGTACGAATTATCTCGTATGCTGCTCCAATAGGTATTTGTAGCGCTATAGCTGGAAAAATATTGTCTGTCAAACATCTCGGTTTGTAAAATTTATGAATGTAAATCATAAACATTATTATTTTATAATATTTATATATATTTTTTTTAATTTTAGATGAACTTTTATCACAACTTGGATGGTTTATTGCAACAATTGCGCTAGGAGTTTTTCTATACCAATTAGTCATATCTCAACTAATATATTTTATTATCGTTCAAAAAAATCCTTATGAATTTTATATTAAACTAATGGATGCGACAGTAACAGCTTTTGCCACTGCCTCGACGTGAGAAATTTTGTATTTAATTAAATTAAATTTTCATCTTCATACTCTTAAAATTTAACTAAGATTCAATTTAAGTGCTGCTGCATTACCTTTGACTTTCCATTGTATGACTGAAAAATTGAAAGTCGATCCGAGGATAACAAGATTTGTTTTACCTATTGGCTGCAATACAAATATGGATGGTACTGCTCTTTTTGTAGCAGTTTCTAGCATTTTTATTGCTCAAATGAATGGAATAGAGCTCGGATATGATAAACTATTTTTAGTTTTGTAAGCATTTACATACTATTATTAGCATAATTTTTTTATTATTACTAATGTAACAGTCTTTGTTTGTTGTATAGATTAAGTGCAACAATTGCTTCTTTATCATCAGCTAGTGTTCCAAGTGCAGCATTGGTATTACTTCTTCTTTCTCTTTCTGCAATTGATGTTCCAACAGATGATGTGAATATTTTATTTGCTATTGATTGGCTTGTGTAAGCAATAATCGAATACTTACTACTAAACTGATCTAATTACACATTTTAAAAATAATTATATAATTATATTCAATTTTTAGTGACCGAATCAGAACAACAAATAATATGTTAGGTGATTGTTATGCAGCAGCTATTGTTGAAAAACTATCAATGAAGGAATTGGTAATGTATGATGAAGAATCTTTTGTCTGCTCATTTTTCTGATGTGCTTTCAAATCATTCTTTTATGATATCATTAATTTGTATTAAATATCTAATTAAATGAAACTAAGTGATATTTTATTTATTTTACAGAATCCATCGGATGATTTAAAGGGGGATATTAATCATTGTGAATATATTGAAAGTCCATCAGAACATCGTAGTGATTCAGTTGTTTTAGAAATGGATGCTCAATTTGCACAAAGTCCCAACTGTGATGTTACAAATCTTCATGAACAAAATCATTAAAATAATTGGTTTAGGAAAATGAAACTTTTAATAATAAGTGTATTTTTCTAAGATGAGTGGATCAATTTGTGCTGGTATCATAACTGTTTGATTTCAAATCCAAACAATGTGAAATTGAATTTACTTAAAAAAGGATGTAGCTATTTGCAGTTACACTAACAGCGAATTATTGGCTATTTGCAGTTACAATGACAGAGTGATAGTTGTCGTAATAAATTATGTTTTCACCTTGATCTTTTATTGATTTTTATTTATATATAGTATATAGGCCCGATGTTAATAACATCGGGTATTGATTTGTTAAGAAACGGAAAACGATAAAATATGAAAACCC